>JAQIWH010000300.1:0-56586 GCA_034695005.1 Cryptops parisi | reverse complement strand
AATATGCATCGATTTGAAAAAGTACCCAAAATATGCAATTGCATATGCATCTATGCAAATGCATAAACATCCGGGCCTTAATGATGACAATAGCCGATGGATAACGTTATTCGTCATTACAATAACCGGACTCCACTGTATTAATAAAAGTGCTATAGCGGAAGAACCTATTGCATTGCTATAGCTAGTATATTAGTTCATCTCTACCTTTGTGAGTCTATATTATTGGACAGCGAAGGCGGTGAAATACAGGAAGACCCGTTCTTTTTTTACCTAACTTAAACTGGTATCTGTGTAGAACATAACTCGTAAATCGAGGACCTTTTGTATGTTGTGAATGAATTTGTAAGTTTGGAATTCGTAACCATATTACAGATGCATTTCGACACAGCATACATTGTGTTTATGAGTACAGTATATCAAAAACCAGGCTATTCATTGAATCTATGGGACTGTGTAATAAGTACAGTATACAACTTGTTGCTACCTGTCTTGGCAAGGTGTGCTTGCATAGTTTAATACCAGTGCGATTAAATCATAGTGATGTACCAAGAGGTAGCTTTTAGAGAGTACCGAAGATCACTTTGCTTGGCATTACTTCCTGAGGAAGTTCTATTCTCACAGCTCACCAACTCCAGTTACTGTAGCACACAACACAGGATAAAACAGATTGTTTTCTATGCCTCAGAATATTAAAGGACATTTTGTACAATGTATATTACGTCCTTGCCAATTGTAAAGAGGACTCGTTTAGCTTTGGCAATCTATCCAAAACTTTGCTTCACAAAAATTTATTTTACGCGATGTGGTATTGTGAAAGTTGTATCATTGAAATCTTGTTTATATTTGTGTACCACGTGTCAAACTTGACAATCAAAGGTTCTTATGTATGTGCGGCTTCTATGCGAGATTCCACATTTTTAGTATACTGTACAAGTTATGGTTCTTGTTTGATATAGCTTAATTAAAAGCATGTTTGGTATATTTGTACGTAGAAAGTGCTGCACACCAGTACTAGGCCACTTGATAATTTTTTTTCGGTTCTTTACTAGATTACAGTTCAAGCTTATTAGATTAAGTCAAAATTAAAAATACAGAATTTCAGAGTGAAATAATTCTGAATTACTGGGAGTATGATGATATTGGTACATAAGATAGCATGTTCCTTGAGTCGGGCAACGTAGGGAGGTACAACATCAAAAGAACAGTTTTTAAAATTATGAACAACAGTAAAGTGAATTGGAATTACTCTACAGTGTGTCACTTAAATCTGGAATCATACATAATTTATCAATGATTGTATCAATCATGAAACAGTAAACACATTTTTATGAACAATAACAAACGGTTCCAGGCTCGGGGAACGTCCTATATATAAATTCTATTCATATAAATGACTATTTGTAATAACCTATAATTTATGTAGCCTACTTATTTATTTCTAATGAAAAATAATGTAATTTTGTTTGGTATTTTTCAAATGTATCGCTATGTTGTTGTGCTTATGGGCATTCTGTAGCTTGGTGTAAATAACAAGTGAAGTGAAGGTGCTTCTTGCTCTTAAGATAATCAGAAATGTATCACAGCACATAGGCTATAACTTACTTACAGTATACAGTATTTTATATTTGTACACATATCTGATATTTTGTTATTTTTTCAGATCGGATTTATGATGCAAACAAGCATTGTGGCGTATTCGTTGTAGAAATGGGAAAGCAGTGTACTCGTTCACTTACATGCAAGGTTTGTTAACATTGTCCAAATAATTTATATAATCATGTATACAGGCAGTTCCCAAGTTAGGAAAGAGTTCCGTTCCTCAGCATGCCTCTTAAGTCGGAACAGGAATTGTTTATATCGAGTGCCAGTTAGCCAAATGTTTGTCTTGGTATATGGTTTACCTTTCTATGCCTAAACAAGGTTAAGTTAAATACAGTAACATACATGAAACACAGAAGCAACGTGGTTCGACTGAAAAGAACGAATGTATCGTAGGCTCAACGAGGGTCGGTTTGTACAACTGGGTGTACATAAGTTGGACATTGTCATAACTCGGGGACTGCCTGCAATTAATTGTACGGATGTCATCTTAATGAGTGCCGGCAATTTTATGATCAACTTGTGTTTGCCTGACTTGGTTTCAGACTCATTCGTTAGCATCAAGGCGATCAGTTCCTGGGCGTAAGAAGAATTTCGACGAACTGTTATCTGACCACAGAGCAGCTAAAGAAGCATTACTGAAAGCAGTTCAAGCACACAAAGAATCCTCACAGTGTGGCACGACCAACTCAAATCAGTCAAATTCGTCAGCCACAACTAAATCCAGTTCAAGTGTGTATTCTAATTGGAATGGTCAAATGGCTTGTGGTGTGTGATTCAGTTAAGTTTCAATTGTTTGTTTGTTTTGTTATCCGGTGTTTTACAGGTTCAAACAAATGCAGCAATTTGAATGGTGGTCTTCACAGATCTCCTTCTGCATTAGTGAAGCCAAAGTCATCTAATAAATTAACTGCTGCTTCCGCACTCAAGTAAATGTCACAGTTTGATTGTATTCGTCATTGTTTTTTTGTGTATTTATCATCATTGTTGAGACAAATGTGTGATACCAATTTGAAGAAACTTCAATCAGATTGAAGCGTTTGCATATTATATGGTCACATGAAAGGTCATATTTTATTAAATTTTGTTCCAGGTCAATGTCAGCAAATTCTAACTGTGCGCACAGTAAAGATTCATTACAAACGTGTGAAAACAGTTCCAGCATTTCTGGCGATCGCAGTGAAGACAAATCGGCTGTAAATTTAGTCAGAACTAGAGGATGTGATCCTCTGTATATTACTCATCATCCGAACCCTGCTGTGGTAAGTGTTTGCTTTTTCACTAACTGCAAACTTTGGTAATACGAATGCGTAGTAAATCATCGTAAACTTTATTTTCAGACTTGCACGTTTGGAGCGAGGCACATGGGGTGTGGATTTTTTGTGTTTGATAGGCGAATGGATCACTTTAGAACAATTTTACGGACGACGCTTATGGAAAAGACTGGGCATCCTCCTTCAAAGTATGTTTCTGGTTCCATTATTATTATTGAGTTGTTTATTTGTGTTTTCATTTGACAACTGGCAAATTAAATCTTGTAAAATCGGAGGTAGTTTTTTTTCTTGGAGTCTTGTCGATTAATTTGTGTGCTCTATACTTTCCAGGAAATTGTGTGTGGAATCCAAACTGCCTCCTGTGCCTGACTTTTCTGATCCTAGTGATCCGTATACTTGGGTGGACCACTCGTCAGTAAACGAGACTAAACTCAACAGTGGTGTTAGTGGTAGGACTGAAGCATTGTCAGATACGTCAGTTCCTGTTTCTTCTGCAACAAGTTGCGATAGTTTGAAGAGTTTACAAACAAAACCAAACAAATTAAAACCTGTTCACAACAAGCCCCACAAAGAAACGACTTCAAATGCCCACACTATAAATAGGACTACATCCAGTGCGAGCAACGCGAAAAGAAAGCGTGTCAATTCCACGGCTTCGAACAAAAGCAATAGCCTTGGTGGGGTGACAACCTCAGCAGAACCGACAACACTGCCCTTGTTACCGATTCCAATTACTCGGAGTACCCAAATAGGACCCGTCAAAGTGTCCAGTCTGCCACCAGACCATAAGACGCAAATGAGGAACAACATCAACGTGGGGGCACCTGGACTGGGAACTGTTCATACCATCAAAAACCAGTACGCCAATGCCTTTCGTGACTTAAACTTAGTGGTGACAAGTGTTGACGTAGCCAACGGCCAGATTCCGGCTCACACCAACGCAGTGTTAGGCAGGAACATTGCTGGTATTCATGCAATAACGAACATGACGTCGGCTGGTTTAACAGTTAGTGGTGGCAGCCTCAGTGTTCCTTCAAACAAAACGGTGCAACACCTTGGGGAAAAATCCAATACCAAAAAGAACAAAGTGAATAAGAGTGCCAAGACGACGACGTCGATTCAAGACAATCGACTGAATGTGATCAGCTCTTATCTGCCTAGCATCTTGGCAAGTGGTGTGATAGTGGAAGGAACGCTGACGTCGGGTTCCTTGCACAACGCAGTGACTTTACCCACAATGGTGAATAACAGCCATTTACCGTTGACTGGTGTTGGGAACAGTATCATCTCCGATTCTACACCTACTTCTACAACAACTCCTAGTCCATTATTTCGATCGGTAAGTGACTGTTTGGTGTGTGGTGGTCTCTTTGAGAAAGTTCAAATGCTTTTGCCACAAAAGGAAACCTCTTTCACGGTATAGTTTTCAAAACATTGCTTCGAATGTATGTATGTTTTAAGACTTGTTATTGGATCAGAAACTCACTCTTGGAACAATCGAACAAAACAAAATTCTTGAAATAACGTAGCAATTTTTGTTTGTTCATTTGTCGTGGCGTCTCTAGTTTATATTTTCATTACTATCTAACCTTAAGAGGCCACAAGATAACTCGAACATATGTGAAACAGTACATGCAAAACCATTGACTTACCTTGGATAAAATGTACAATTCGAATGACTGAATAATTAGTTTTGTCAGCAATTTGTTAAAATGTTTTCATGGATAGTTAATATTACTCAGAGGTACCGATTTGTAATAATGCCATTTTGTAAAAATTCTAGTGAGGCATTTGTTCCACCTTTTGAGGTGTTATATGGGTAGTGTTTACTTAGTATCGCACTGTTGCGTTGCAGGTTGTAGATTTGGGGGTCTCTCAAATGTCGACAGTATTTGCACAGGTTTTTGCAATGGATGGATGATATTATTAATACACCTTGGTTGGTTGGTGAACCAAATTGATTTAGGCAATGTCAAAATGTTCAATGATTGATATTTGAACAAGATCGCTTGAACACTTTACTGCGTTTGTTAGTATCTCGGCAAAATATGATGTTTGTACGGTAACGTTGTGGTAGCTACTGTCATTGTGAAAAAAAGTTAAAAAATGTGCGATGTCTCTTGGGTTTCTTCCTGCGTACAAATTACATAGCATAAGCTTGACATCTACATTACTGTATGACTACACTACTGTGTGTGTCCCTTGCGCAAACCTGGCTCTCTCGCCCGGATTTTGTAAGTTACCCAAAAAATTTACATTCAGTGAAAAGAATCGATCGCCTACAGGGTAAGATGCGTACCATAACCATTTTATTGTCTATATGCTTTGAGTTGTTTACAATGGTTCGAACCATGTTTCAAGTATTATGTTTCTAAAAAAAAACAACATGGAAGGAATGAGCTATCGGGTGGCCCAAAAGTTTATGCCCTTGTTAAAATATGTGACTATTTCCTGAATGTTTTGGACTATTTTTGGAAGAAAAAAAACTGAAATAAAGTCCATTGGATCTAAACATTAATTTGCCACAAAAACAATGTAATTTTTAGACATTCATGTTAGCCAAGAAATTTCAGGTGCTTCCCCCCTCTTCCAAAAACAAAAGTCAGTAGTTCTAAATCCACCACTGTTTCATGCCCTTTTGACAATGTATGTGTGATTTTATGTTCCACAGTCATTTGGAGCTGAGTTATAGCTGTATAAAAAACATACCCAAAATAAAGTTGCTGAAATGCAACTTTCTTCATTTTATAATACTTCTAGATGTATGCAATATAAAACAAATTGCTTCATGTAACTTGGGTTTTATTTATTGAAGAATGGTTCTGTGTCACCCACCAATTTGGACGACTGTTTGGGGGTCTATTTTTTTTTCAGACAGACATAACTCATCTCGAAATGACTGTAGAAAGTATAACATGCATTTCCAGAAAGAGCGTGAAATGAACTAAATTTCAATTTTTCTTTTGACTTCGTCACTCAAACTATTCAGGAGATAATCACATTTTATACAGGGGCAAAAATTCTTGGCCCACCGGATAAATTCTATCTAAAGGAATTCAGCCTTTAAATGGCATGATATGAATGGAATAGGGAAGTTGAATATGCGTACTTTGTCAATATGACATTGAGGACCACCAACTGCAATATTTTAAGGTTTAAAATGGTTTTAACAGTTTGTTGCAAAACAAAACCTTTTCTCACTTTGTCCAATGTGTATAAAAGCTTGATAATTTGCTTGCACTGGCATTCATCAATGATTACAACAATACTAGGTTTATTAAAATGCTGAAAAAGTGAAATTGATTGATAAGTAGCCGTCACCATGGAAAAACTGTCTTAAGAATGGAGCAAGCACCTAAAATAATAAACGAATATAATTGAAAAGAGCTGCCAAGTGGGAACATGTATATGAAAATATAACATTTGAATTTTTGTTGTAGGGTTCGTCAAGCCCGCAGGTGCCATCATCTTCCCCCGTTCCTAACGGGTTGGGACCTTCTCCTCCACCAGTGTCTACCATCCATACGATATCAAATCACTTAACTTCTGGATCCACACCAACTATTAGTCCAAGTGGTCTTGTCGATACTTGTAGTTCAGGCTCGGACCTTAATTCCATTGGGTGCCAATTGAAAGGTAACTGCATCTTGCGTTAACAATTGTGATCTTGAGCTTTCCAGTGACTGTACATTAAACTATATGTTTTGTTGTTTTTGTGTGAAACAGTGCGAAATTCCACATCCCGGCACAACACTTGTTCACCTAAATTAGCATCGTCTTCTAAATCGGCGGCAACCATTCACCACATAGCAACGACACCAGCTCACATTGCCCTTAGCAGGGCAGCCACAATTCCACAAAGATCAACCAAAACAACCATTGCTGCAACTGACATCACTTTTCAACAGGTGTATGCAAATCAGGTAAAAATAGACACTCTTTAGACTAGTTAAAACTCCTTCGTTATGCTTTGTCATTGGAAGGCTTGTCTTGAATAACGTTGTATGTTGCAAAAATTCAATATTGAGATTACTATGCCTCATATATGGGCCTAGCTAGTGTTGTCAATAGACAAACTCATACCTACCTAAAACATACATCTATCGCTTTGAAATTGGGCACCTAATAGGTGACAATCAATGTGTTGCTGATTACTTTTTTTGTCATTTACCCCAAAACTATGAATTGTTACATGCAGTATTATTTCTGGCAAGCTTTCAATTGTAACATTGTTTTTAACAATGCTGTCAAGTTTTAATAAGCGTGGCCTGTTTAGAAGTTTTGCTTTGGCTTATTGAATTTAGTTTGATGCAATTTTTTATCAAGTCCCAGAACATAGAATTTTATTTTTTTAGTTGTATACCCTAATTACTTTAACATTATAAAATTATTTTAACATAAAACTAGTAAATAGCCCATCAATAACGACGGAAAGCATTTTGTTTTCATTACACAATTTATTGTTTCAACTTGTGTTGCTTTGCACATTTGTTATAGTTGTTGTTTTACCTCATGGTGCTTTGCATCATTTGTTAGCCTAATTTCTGAACTAGTCAGAGACCCTTACGAAACATTAAAGTAGATTATTTGACATTTTATTTAAGATTCAGTTCAACTCCAACTTATTGCAGATACTTTAAGCCCAGACGATATAGTCAGGTGCTTGAAGTTCCCGCCGTTTTATGGAAATTGCAGCATGGAGTACCTAGGGTTTCTCAAATACCGCACTGTTGATAAAAGTGGTATTTGATATAATTATTTTTATTAAAAAATCGGTAATACAGGTATTTTTCGGTATTTAAAAACAATAAAAATTTCATCTTTTTTTTATGTTGTAATTGTGAAATTACAACTATTGCAATTTTTCTTTCTAAATAAAAACGTGAGAATTACAAGTGCATTCAAAGACTGAGCAGATAACTATGATCTTATTTTAGTACAAAAATTATTTGTAATTAGAAAAAGTGCACTCACTGTCTGTAAATGAAGGTTTTAACCAAGGTAAGTTGAAAACCGGTCTCAATAGCAAATATAAAACAAGTTTTTGGTACAGTATTCAAAACATCCTGAGAAATATCGCTACGTACGGGTAGAGAAATCCTAGCAGTACCCCCCTCCCTTTGTGGCACATTGCCAATGCGACTCTTTTTGATAGCCAGAAGTCAAATATTGTTAGCTTGTTAACCAGGTTTATACCCCCCCCCTTCCCAAAAAAAGAGTGGGGGGTGTTTTTATTGTTTACTATAAATTTCTGTTTGTTTTTGGTCACTGATCAGGTTCTCAGTACGACTCAGCTTGGTCACCTCCACTTGCCTTCAGTGTCCAACATGCGCAATCTGCCAACAGGAACTTCACCACCTCTAGCAATGCCAGCCCAGTTGCCTCTGAAGATCCTTACAACTATGCCAACAGTATCTGTTGGGGGTGCATCCCCAAGTCAGCAAGTGCATCCTTCTTTCTTACTCCAAACCGAGGAACTTAGGCATCAAGATGTCCAAGGATCATCATCACTACATACCTGACAATGTCTAGTTTTCACTTAATTTAAATAATAATAATAATAACAATAAGAAAAACTATTTTTTTGTTCCAAAGCAATTAGAAGATGAGGACGAAAGGACTTGTTTTATATATATTATATTAAGACTTTGATGAGAATCATTTTTTTTTTTTGTTTTAGTTTTTTTTTTTGTGTTTTTTTTTTTTTTTGTTTTCTCATTTCTACCAAGCTCATTTCCAGACTGGTTTGGTGGGTGCTGAAAGAGCATGTGCTGCCAAACTTCAGAAAATTCTCTTAAAACCACTATATCATGACTTTTTTTCAATTTGAGATATTAAGTAGGCGTCGTGTTTGATTCGAAATGATGTTCGTAATCTTTCATTCAAAAGAGAGAAACAAAAGATTAGGAACAAATTGGGGACGTAGTATTTCAAATGATGACAAAAAAACAAAACTCGTTTATTGATTTTGCTCAAGTGAAACTTTTTGTTTTTAGTTTGTTTTTGTTTTTTTTTTCATGTTTTTGTTCCGTCGATGAAAAGTTTTCGTTTTCTCATTCTAATCGAAGTTTTTTTGTTTTGTCTTCTCGAAGAAAAATCGCCGTGAATTTTTTTATTTATTTATTTAATTTATTTTATAGTCTTTGTTATCCAAATGGTTCTTGACTTGTAAAACGTTAGCAATTTTTTGAAATTTTATTAATTTATGTTGGAGGATAAATTATGTAAATTTTGATTATTATTATTTTAATTTTTTTCCTTGTAGAAGGAAAAACACCCATCATACAAAACTTATTACAACAAAGTAAAAACAAAGGAGTAAATAGGCTTGATATTACAGACGTGATGGAAAAGACATTCATCCCAGTTAATAAAAAACCCACGAAAAAACTTTTATTTTTGATGAAATTTATAAAGCGTTTGTAAAAAAACAAAACAAAACAAAACTTGATGAAAATAGTATTTTACAATAATGATAACAAATTTGTTATACTGTATCTTCTTTTTTCATGCCTGCAACAAGAATATATGGCACAATCTATTTGCCAACTTGATATTTTTAAAACACTTGTAAATATGAAGAAAAATTTGCATGTAAATTTATTCGTTTATTAAATATTGCATTAGAAAATCATTTGTCATTACATTCTAGGAAGAAGAAGAAGAAGAAAATGAAGCAATCTTGTTTTGTTTTTATTTTTTGTTCATTGAACGAGGGAGAAATCTTGAAGTATCTGTGATGCATAATTTTTTCCCTATAAATTGTTGTTTTTCCCTATCCTGCCTTGTAAATTGTATTATTATTATTAAGAAGAATATAAACTAGTAATGAATTTCTGTAAAATGAGAGTTTATAATGTTTTTTATTTTTTATATTCCTTCTGTATAATTGTTTTTATTACAACCTTTTTATTGTTTCATTTTCCTTTGGTTCTGTCAGCCGACATGTTTATTTTCTTTGTTGATTAATAGCTTGCATGTCTGGTGGCAATCGCACAAAATATAGACGACTAAAATTGAGGATACAAGGTGTTTCGGAGATTGTAGGAAACAAAAGTCAAAAACAACAATATGGAGAAAAAAAGATGTCAAAAAAAACATACTTTTTGACTTCTTTTTTTTTTGTGACTTCTTTGTGTTCTTTTTTTTGGAATTTTTTGAAATTGTTTTCTATAATCGTTACGGAAAGGTGTGGTCACATTTTAACCACGGTTGTCATGTATCAAATCAAAGTGAACAACCCATATAAACATGAGTCTGGAAATGCTTCGTTTTTGAGATGATACATGGTGAAGTCACCTAAATGCTTCTCGTTTCATAATCGATGTAGTAGGTATGTAAATGAGTGCATTTCTGGACCCATGTTTATATGGAATTTTTGCTTTGTTTTTATGCATAACATCAGTTATAATTTAACTAGACCTTTCAGGAACATCCTGTATTGATGCAATACGCTTTGGCATAACCAAACTTCCGAAACTCAAGATTTCAAATATGTAAATTAGCTGAAGAGTGCTTAACCACCTGTTGTCACATAATCATAATGTTTTAAATTGGCAGTAGACATTAAGTTTACCATTAATTTTCTAATTTAAATTTTTTAGTAAACTCAAGTTTGTTTCCCTTTATTTTAAGGTTCATGGTGATCTTGGTACGAAAAATCACCAAGACCACAAAATTTGCATTAAAATGAATGCAAATTTTGGTTTATAATTTGCCATCCAGTTAAGTAAAATGAATAAAACTTAAACTAACCAATTTATTAGAAAATTAAATAAATATGTGTAATTTGTTTAAAATTTTATTTCTATTTTAAGATAGGGTCAACAGCAGATAACGAATAGTAGACCTTGGTTTTGCCAAGAAAGACAAAAATGTTTTGTATGGGTTGTGCCTCCAAGCTAGTTTTGGGTTTATTAATACATTTTAGTTTTAATTTTGTCTATTATAGTTTATGGTTTTTATTAATCTTGTCAATTTTTTCATATATTCGTTGTCTTATTTATGTTTGTGGACATATTGCCTTGTTTTTTATTGATGATGAACTTTTTGATGACCTTGGCCTTGTGATCAGATTCCAAAGTGTCTGTTGCTGACAAAGAGGAACGGTTTTCAGTTGACTTATTGACGTGCACCAAGAGTCGAGTTGCAATAATCATTACTGTACTATTTAAAAGAAAACATGGACAGAGAAAATTTAGGTGAGTTGTGTATGGTGAATAGTTAAAACCAATATTATCAACATTGCTGTTACCCCGGTCATTACGGTCATGTGGGTTTATTGGTTTAATATGAGCAACCAGAACCACCAGTTGAGTTTGTGCTTCTCTGTATACTTGATGATTTCAATCAAAACTTATAATTAAATTAAGTTCAAGTTAAACTAAACTTATAAGTGAATTGAGTAGTGTATAATGTGTTTATATTTCATTAATCTAAATTGTGAGTTTGTGTTATATATAATCATGGCATATCCGAAATTTATTTAATTTTGAAATTGTATACTGGAATTTTCCGATGGTAAAAATCATTTGATTAATTACTACAGACCATTTAAAAAAGACTGTTTTCGAGAGCCTTGTTATTGGTATTTGTCATTTAACTACACTACTACAGTATTTGTCCCGCGTTCAACGTTTATTTGAAATTCAGTTCAATTTAAAATTGTATACTAAAATTTTCCAATGGTTAAAATCATTTGATTTTAGTTACAGATCATTTATAAAAGACTATTTCCAATAGCCTTGTTATTGTTATTTGTCATTTGACTAGGTCTACAGTATTTGTCCGACATTCAACGTTTATTTGAAATTTAGTTTATTTTAAAATTGTATAATTTAAAATTTTTCAATGGTTAATATCATTCCATCTTAGTTACGGACCATTTAAAAGAGATTATTCCCGATAGCCTTGTTATTGGTATTTGTCGTTTAACTACAGTATTTGTTCGACATTTGACATCTCAGAATTTCAGGTCAAATAGATTCTTAAATATAGCTGTAGTTAAAGTGGTGTTTCATATCAATAAGTTACCGTGCGATTTAAAAAGGTTAAAATTATTTTTTTTTACACTTCATACGTTTTTTACATATTGGATTAATCACACGATGAACTTGATTTTACATCAATTGATCTACAAGTTAGTTGGAATATCTGAAAAATCAGATAATTTCAAATTTTAATTGTACAAGGTTCTGGATTATCACTTACATTATCTAATATTTTACTATCTTTTTTTAAAAAATTTTCAGCTGTTTTGAGTGTGTCGGACAAGACGGGTCTGGTGGATTTTGCAGCTCATTTACACAAACTAGGATTGAAACTCGTGGCTTCTGGTGGTACTGCAAAAGCTATTCGTGATGCAAACATTCCTGTGCGGTAATACTAGTTTTTTTAATTGATTCCATGTCTTAAATGTTTTATTTCATAAATTATATTAATTAGAAAAAAAGGGATTTATTGAAGTTTTTGTTGTTTTGTGCACAGAGATGTTGCCGATCTTACTGGATTTCCAGAAATGCTCAACGGTCGTGTTAAAACCCTTCACCCGATTATATACGCAGGTATATATGCCACTTTTATTGTGGATAAATAATGTTTAAAAGTACTTATTATTATCTACAATATAATACAATCATATTCTGTATTTTATCTCAGGTATTCTGGGCAGACGAACAGACGAGTCGGAAATGAGTGACCATAAGATCGATTACATACAAGTTGTTGTATGCAATCTTTATCCATTTGAAAACACGATTGCCGATCCTCTGAAAACTGTTGAGGATGCTGTTGAGAACATCGACATTGGTGAGCTTTGCAAAATACGTTCTCATTTATTGTATCAATTTATTGTTAACCTAAGTATAGAATGATGATGCGTGTTATGTTAAGACTGAAATTATGTGTCGGATCAGGTTAAAAAAAACCAAGGACTTACAGAAAATCCTTGCTTTAATTGAGGAGTTGGGTAAAATAACGGCATAACTCAAAAAATGTAGTTTTGAGGGCAAAAACTAGGGCATCTTTACATTTTGTCATTTAAAAATGAAAAAAAAATCCTGTCAACTGTATATTTTATAAAAGAAAAATTAACAGGTCATAATCTTAACTTTAGTTGACAGGCCTCAAGTTACAAGCTAATTAAAAAATGCAATTTGGCCGTTATTCCATACATCGTGGTAATTTATAAATGCATTTACGCCATTTTTCCAAAGATAATATCTTTTCCATTATTTTGGAAGTGGCGAGTGAGACAGCCAGAAAGTGAAGCGACAAAAAGAAAGAAATCACAAAAAAATTTCAGATTTACAATTCACAGATTCGTGTTCCATATTCTTGCTCCAAAAAGTCCGTAAGTTGCAAGTTATATGCAATGCAATGTTTTTATGTTATAGACGGGTCTAAAACGATTTAATATATGCATTTTAAGGAATAATGATGTAAGTGGACTTACGCTGTTTTTCCACTCAACTCCTCAATTCCATGTGGTGGTGCAATTAAGACTGAATAAAGTCTTACCTGATAAATTATCAAAAACACCATTATTCATAATTTGTCCCATTGGTTTCACTATTAATAAATTGCTGAAGCATACTGTCACATTGACATAAGATTTTTCGTTTTTCGATTATAAGAACCATTATACTGTGTAAACAAATGCTTTTACTTTTTACGTATTGTACAGGTGGTGTGACATTACTGAGAGCCGCTGCTAAGAATCATGAACGTGTCACTGTTTTATGTGATCCACTTGACTATAAGAGGTAATGAAAATACACAATTGATAAGAATAAAATATCTACAGCAATTTTCCACTCAATGCTGATAATTTTCTCAAAACTCAAAACCGAAAAAGCACTCTAATCGGACAGCTGAGCATGCCATTCCTACACAGGGAGTTCCAGAAATATCTACTCAGAACTTATCCACAGATGCTATGCACCAACACACAGCAAGCAACTTATATAAACTTGGTTTCGAAAATACTATGCTTTTGAAGTCTGAATAAATACATAAATGCAAAGGCCTTTTGTTTCATAATCGCTATAATAATGCATAAGGGGAATGCATTTCCGAACCCATGTTTTATATAAACTTTTTGCTTTGTTTTGATACTTTAGCATCTGCGGTTAAAATTTCACTAGACCTTTCAGGAACCCCCTGTATGCAATCTTGGACTATCATGTGACATAAAATCTTGCAACGTTTCAATAAATGCATAACTATAATTCTTATTCTTTGCATTTTTAGAGTGATTGAAGAAATGCAACTGTTTTCTTCGAATGATACTTCAGAAAAGACCAAGAAAGATTTAGCTGTGAAGGTCCGTATAGTAAAGTGACTATGTGTATATCGTTTCAAAAATTTATTGCGTATTCATAATGGTGGCGCGACATTGTTTCAGGCGTTTACACACACAGCGCAGTATGATGATGCAATTGCCAATTACTTTAGGAAACAGTTCAAAGCAGATGAAAGCCAAATAACGCTTCGTTATGGAATGAATCCTCACCAGAAACCTGCCCAACTTTTCACTACTTCTCCCCAGTTACCATTAAAAGGCAAGTCTAAAATTTTGTTTACACTTCACATAAACATACTGTAAATGATTTTTATTTCTCTGGATTACTTACAGTAATCAACGGTGCACCTGGTTTTGTCAATTTATGCGATGCACTGAACGCATGGCAGTTGGTCAGAGAATTGGAGACCGCACTTGGATTACCAGCAGCGACGTCTTTCAAACACGTTAGCCCTGCAGGTATTTGTTCTTAAGGACTTTTTGATTCTTTATAAACATTTGAACGCTATGTGAGTACTTATGGATATTTTTGTTATTCAGGTGCAGCAGTTGGTGTTCCGTTAACAGATTCTGAAGCCAAAGTATGTCAGGTGGACGATTTGAAGGATTTGTCACCATTGGCTACAGCTTATGCCCGTGCAAGAGGTACCTACTTATATGAAAACAGTTAATATTATGTTACATATTTTTAGATATATAGTGGATAATTAGATTTATTTAGTTCATGTGTTTTTTTTTGCATTTATTTTAATATCATTTTTATAGAGGTAAAACTTTTGTCCACTCATTTTTTTGTGTATTTATTTTTGTAACATTTTATTATCCATCTATTTTTTTTTTTGATAATAAAATGGCTATTATCCAAATATACAATTTGGCCAAGCCATGTATATTTGGATATATAGGATATATAATATTTATTTTGTCTAAAACTTACTAATGTACCGATACTCACAAAGATGAAAATGATTACAAGTTATTGGATTAATACTATTTATTTTTTCATTACTTATCATTTTTAATTGAGTTGGGTGGAATAACAACGTAACTCCCAAAATGTAGTTTTGAGAAAAAAGGCAAAAACGTCTGTCACCTTCAAATTTAAGATCAAAAGAAACTCCTGTCAGCTGTATATTTATAGAAACAAAATGAACAAGTTTTTCAAAAAAATCTGTTAACGTTAGTTGACAAAGTGGTGGACTGATTTTAAAATGCAATTACACCGTTATTCCAAACGTTGTGCTGATTTATAAATGCATTTATGCCATTTTTCTAACTATCTATTTTTTCTATTGTTTTGGAAATGAAGTGAGCAAGTGAAAGAAGTGAAGCGACAAAAAGAAAGAAATCACAAAAAATTAAAGATTTACAATAATCGCGTTCTACATTCTTGCTCCAAAAGTGCAAATTATAGTCAGGCTAAAACGATTCAATTTATGCATTTTAAGGAATAACGGCATAAGTGTATTTACGCTTTTTTTTTTGCATCTAACTCTTTAATTACAAAAATGTTATTTGCTTACATGAAAATGTTAATATTTCTCACTGTTATAACGTCACTATAGTAAAAATATTAACACAATAATGTTTTATATCAAGGTGCGGACAGAATGTCTTCCTTTGGTGATTTCATCGCACTTAGCGAGTGCTGTGACTTGCCAACAGCAAAAATAATATCTCGAGAGGTATGTCCAAGATACGACTTGATTGATAATTTTTTTTGTCAGGAATAAATTGCATTCATTCATTTGTCAGCAACAAATAACACCACTTTGTTGACGTATTTTCACAGGTGTCGGATGGTATTATTGCACCTGGGTACCAAGCAGAAGCTTTGGAACTTCTGCGTAAGAAGAAAAATGGCAGCTACTGCATTTTACAGGTAATCGTTTTATTTATTTGTAGTCATCAACTATTTTTTAAGTTATCTTAATTACTTTTTTATGAGGTAACTACATACATTTGGTATTGATATACTAGATGATTGCCCTGGCATAACATACGCCACCTACCGGCGATGTGTGTTAGCTCTGTGAACATATGCTGCCTAGCGGCGACATATGCTTCTCGTGGATATCATTGTTTACCCTGGTTGCTATAGTAAACCTGCGTGGATTTATAACGTGATGCATACCTAAGAGAAACATATATATATAAAGATTGTCATTCTATATAATAATTTGCTAATATAAGTCTACCTATAGCTTGTTGGCTTAATTTAAATTCAACTGATAACCAATTGGCACAATTCAAATTTAAATCTAACTAAACTGTTTTTCAATGCTGTCACCAGATAATGCCATGTGGCGGTCGATTGATGGGCTTTTAACTAGTTGTCTATGAATTGTCAAATTCATAGACAATTAAGATGTTCTTCGTGTGTTTACTTATATCATGGCTAATTTAGTGTCTTACATTGATAAATAGATGGATAAAAACTATGAACCAGCTGAACTGGAAAGAAAAATGCTTTTCGGATTATATTTGGAGCAAAAAAGAAACAACTCTGTGATTGACAAAAATGTCTTCCAGAATATTGTTTCCAAAAATCAAACGGTCAGTGACGGTTTTTATGTCCTTGTTAGAACTGAAATTTCAACCTACACATTTTCATTCAAATAATAATAATTTGTTTTAGCGTCCTGAAGCTGCACTGAGAGATGTTATTCTGGCAACTATCACCGTGAAATATATCCAGTCGAATTCTGTGTGCTTTGCCAAGAATGGACAAGTATGTTGACATTTTTTAAAAACATTATTTTAAGCATTTTTAAACCAATAAGAAAAGATATACCAATGCATTGAAGTCTTTTGATATGCTTTTGACTTTTTTTCTCAAAGGTAATTGGAACGGGTGCTGGACAGCAATCACGTGTTCATTGTGTACGTCTAGCTGCTGATAAAGCTGATAACTGGTAATAATTTTTGTTGTCATTTGCATAGTATGGTTTGCCTAGTCCACTAACACTATACCTTAACACTGTAAGGTGGCTTCGACATCATCCTAAGGTTTTGGAAATGCAGTTTAAAAAAGGAACCAAGAGGGCTGAAATGGCAAATGCCATTGATATCTATGTTAACATGACAGCTGGAGAGGTGACGTGTAAAATTTGAGTTTAATAAGAGAATTAGAAACTATGGATAAAATGATGCCAGGTTGGAGTAATCATTTATATTATTTCAGGATGTTGATGACACTTGGGTTTCATTGTTTGAGACGAAACCTGAATTGCTGACTGACGTAAGTGGCTTTATACAGAGCGTTGTGCTGCTTTCTATACATTTTTCTGCTTGTGCTCCAACTTCTGTAACGTTGGTGGGGTTAAAGACACTGGTGTTTCTCACAATTGAAATGTCAAACAAACGTTCAATGTTCAAACAACTCCAACGTTACATTGCTCAACCTTGGGAAACTAGTTTGACAAGAAGCTGACGTCAAAGTTGTTCACAAATTGCTAGACTTTACCAACCAAAATTGTGTGTGGCAGGAGGTCCTTAGACCTGAACAAAATGAACTAACTTGTTTGCAATATTTTGTATCGCAGTCTATACTTTTGTTTCAGCATCTTTAATTTTAAAATTTCCATTGCAATTAACCACATTAAACAGTAATCATAGGATATTGATGCTGTTTCAATTTATTTTACTTTATTTAAATATAATTATGACAAATTATTATGCCAGCTGGATTTAAATTTTTGTTACTTGTTTGTTTCTAGGAAGAAAAACGAGATTGGATTAAGAAACTGGATAACGTGGTCCTGAGTTCGGATGCGTTTTTCCCATTCCGAGACAGCATTGACCGTGCTCAACAGGTTGCTTTTGAACACTTGAATTTTCCGTATATTAACACGTGATATTTTGATACATATTACAATGGACTTGTGTCATTCAATTCCAGAGTGGCGTTGCTTACGTTGCTAGTCCGTCTGGATCGACCAATGATGCGGCAGTCGTCGACGCTTGCAACGAACATAACATGATGTTAATGTTCACCAATTTGAGACTTTTCCATCATTGACATCCTTATCTAATGTTTTAGGATTGAAATTTTTTGTACCAATTTATAGTAATAAAGGAAAATGAAGCTGGTTACTTATCAATCGGCTTTATTATCCGATAGAAAATTAGCTCACTTTGAAAATAGTTGACAAAAATATACAGTATAGCTTTATAATAACAGATGTTGTATGTTACGATCAATTTTTTTCTGGAATTTAAAAATTTTTTGACGTTTTTTCAGTTATTCTTTCATAATGACATGAATTTTTTCATTTCATAATAAACAGGTAAATTATAATTATTTCTATAGTTTTTACATACTTTTTTATATATAAACATATATTAAAAAATACAGCAGGCCTATACAAAAATATTAAATACAGTATATAAAAATTTAAAGGAAATCAAGAAGTTGTTATATTTAAATAAATTAAATATAAGGTTTATAAATACAGGATTATAAATTGAAAAATTAAATTTTTAAATTTATAAACGAAGGCAATATATATATTTAATAAAAATTAGGGTATTTTTTAATAAATATAAAAGTTTAGGATAAAATTTTAATAATAAAATATTTTCAACTTAAAATATTTTTAAAAAATAAAACTAAAGAAACAAAAAATCGTGTACATAATATATTTGTATGCAGTCAATGATTTACTATTTAGCGTCCGATTAGTTTATTATTGTCGTTATTAAATAGTTAAAAAAATAAATATAAATAACATCAAAAAAAAAAAGATCAACCAATTATGACCAAATAGTAACGTAACGTTGCGCCGCGCAGATGACGTAATGTTATTCTCGCATTAATTTCACACGGATGACGTCATGACGTCCTTCAATATGACGACGACGATGATGTTTTCGGAAAATCGGCTTCCCTATTATGCGACTACTCTCACCCGGACTTGGGAACTTTAACATTTCCAACATTTGTAGCTCTGTTATTTTTCAATGATGTTTTATTTTAATTTTTACTTTATTTTTACTTGCGAAAAAATAATGTATCACGTCACAACAGCTGTGTGAATATCTCTTCGTATTATTATTTTATTTTTAAATTTATTTATTTATTTTTTTATTTTTTTTTAATTTTTATTATTATAATTCACTCGTGCCCTGAATCTTGGAAAAATCATTTCCGCTTCCAACTCCTCTCGGTCACCGGTTCCTGGAGCGCGGCCATGTTGTAGGCCTAGGCCTACATTTTGCTGTAACAGCTTTTGGCTAAATTAACATGGAGTTCTCTTGAAAAATTCCGTTCCCGTTTTCCCCCAAAGACAACACGAAGACGATGAAGCTGTTATAATCCATAGTCTGTTATTGTTGCTGTTTTCCTTTGTTGTTGTTTTCTTCTTTCTTTAATTCACGGGTGCCGAATTTAAGTAGGAAAAAAAAGGGTAAGTGGACCACCACCATCTCATCAAACCCCTCTTTCCTAGCTCTCTTATGTATATGTGTAGTGAAAAAAACTGTAATGTTGTCGTTTCGAGGTTTTTTTTTTAAAGATATCGATTTCTTAGATGATTTCAATTTTCGTGATATAATGTAACTGATTACGAAGGATTTATTGACTCGAGATTCGTTTAACAATATACAGTTAACAGCTATAAAGTGCTATGGGCAATAAGTGAACCTCGACATGTAGAGCACTTATAATGTTTCAACCCCTACTTTTTTGGTTTCTTTTACCACACAAGCCTATTCAGTGTAGTTGAATATATGTAGTGTGAAATGAATGTTTATGTGAAGTTATTTTGAATCACAGTTAATATATAGCAATAATACTAGCAGTATAGTGATACTGCTTATAGTGATGTGCTGAACTAATAGTACAGTACACTTATGATTCAGTACAGTACTACATGATTTTGAGAATCATATGCTTTACATTGTATCCCAACTTTTTGTGTAAGTATTTGAAACCCTAATGTTAAGAATAGTTGGTTTTTTTTTTTCAATGGTGTTTGTACTGTACTTTAAAAACGTAAAAAAACAAAACAAAACGAAAATAGTTCATACCAAACTCATTCATAAATAATACATTGGAAATCCATTATATCAAATACGCATGCATATATACAGTATTATATAATTACGAAATTGTTACAATCTTAACATAAATTGTATGATTCCACCCTGTACACTCATTTGTGTAATGTTTATAATGTTTATACTTAGTCATGCTGTGCTGAATATGATTCTATCTGTTGATAATAATGAAGCATGGATAATGTTTTGAAAACTATAAACTAGTTTATACGTATAAAATATGCAATGTGAATTAATATGGGGGTTGATCAAAAGGTTCCCGGAAAAAAATAATTATCTATATAAATTTTTCAGGAACTTTTTGAACTACTCATGTAATGAATGAAGAACACATGTAATGATGAATAACTATGCTCAAATGTCATGCTCATTAATCATTATATGAGTCCATTGTATGTGGATGTTGATTTTCATGTGTTTTGTAGCCTTTACAGTAGTGAAGATGATAGTGTATTGATTTAATTCTTTTATTACATTAACAACCAATAATTAAAGGGTAGCATGAGTACAGTTTTACATTTGTTGATATTATTGATAGTTTCAAAGACTGGTGTATTTGGTAAATGTAGATTCCTGTATCAATATTTTAACATGATTTCAGTCTTACTTAGCTTCGAAAGTGTTACAATGTCTAAAGGAATTTTTGCATCTTCAAGATTAGATTAGAACAAGCTCGAGATTGGTATAGCCTATCTACATAAATCTTGAGAAAGTGTCGCTCCTGATAGAATTTATCAAATTGTAATAAAAACAAACAAACAACGAAATCAAACAAATTATATAATTTATTTTGCAGTTAACAGTAATACAAAACTTAAAAATTAGAATATTTTTTTTTTATAGTTAAAAGTTAATTATTGCTATACTATAGTACTGTTGTACCAGTGGTTCAGTTTTATGATTTAGTGCTGGTTTGCATTTTATATCATCCACAGTTTTCAAATTTAAACTAAAGTCACCAAATGATTTAATGAGCTTGTAAATGAGTCGTTAGGTATGCAAATTTTAATTTAAACATTGCTGTTCTCTAGCAAGGTTTCCGAAAAGCAATTAAAATATTTTGGGTAATTGTGTACTAACGACCAGTCACTGGTATGATGGCACCACTAATTGGCACTAATACACTTTTGTTTGCTTTAACTAACCTAAACTATAGTACAGTGGTTCCCAACTTTTTGTTTTTGTGGCCATGCCACTGTAATAGTAAAAATAATTCACAAATTTGACGGCACCCTACTAATATTTTAGAACAGAATTCACATGGCCCCTTTCGAAAATACCAAAGAAAATCAGTCTTATAACTATTTTCTTGTCCAAATTAAGTTAAATAAGTATAACCTTAAGTTATTTTTACAATGATGATATTAAAATAACATTTTTAACAATTTATCAGTGTGTATTAGACGTTTAGAAAAATCTTGCATCACCCTAAAATGTACACTTGTATCCTGGTTTAGATCCACTGCTATAGTGTGTGTGTGTGTAATAGATATCAGTATAAGTTAGTTAAAAAATTAACACTTAATAATTTATCATCATCGTAAAATTAATACATTTTTGAATTGTGGGGCCCTCATATCAGTGGCTGGTCGTTAATACACAAGTAGACCATATTTTGTAAATTAAGCTTTACCCGTTTGCCCTACATTTGACTTATTAGATGTGAACTTGTCCCTGCCTCAGTTTTATGCCACACTTTGCTAGACCCCTTTTTAGTATGTAGGTGAAAGATAAATTGAGGTCACACATCTTTACTCACCTTTTTTTTTTATGTCAAAAAATGTTGAGGGTGACACAAGCACTTAACCCCTTTTTATCAGCAAACTTTAGGAAAAACAATCTTCAAGTGAACGTTTGTTTTCGAATTATATCTTAAACTGTTGTCAATGTAGCGGGTTTTTTTTTTGGTGAATGTACTGTTTACTTACTCACTACTACAAATTGCAATACAAACTCATACAGTTTGGCTAAGATTGTTTTCTGGTGTAGTATAGAATGAAATGTTGCTTTTACGTCCTTGAATGGCAGACTGTGATATGGGAAACTATTGGAAAACACATCAATCGATTTTCAAATAAGAGGAAGAACCAAGAAAATCGTTCTCTTCAGTGAAAAAGAAAACGCCTTAAAAATAGGAATTGTTTTCTTTAAGAATTAAAATAGATGCGTTTTTCACTTGGTCTACTTTTAATTGGTCTGAAGAAGGGGGGAATGTATGTAATGCGAGATTTTCCAAAACCCAATCTCTCTTGACATAAAATGGATGACAATTGAAGAGCCTGGTGTAAAAGGGTGTTAAGTAAAACATTTTTACAATTTCGAGGAAAATACGTTTAAAGATCTGAATTTGCCTCTGCTGCCTGTGGGTTATTTCACACTTCTTGCACTAAAATCTTTGCACATATTGTTGTTTTACTCAAAATTATGCGTTCGGAAATTGTACGAAAATGCTTCTAGGTCATTTTAACAAAAAAATGTCACTCTTTTACACCAGGCCCTTCAATTAAAATAGCTTGAATAATTTATTTTCTTCTTCAAAGGAAACTGTTTTGTTTTTTTTAAGATCGAAATTTGTGAATAGGAAATTTGTAAATTGTGTATGAATTGATTTAGGGAGTGTTTGCTAATATCGTTTATCGAGCGATGTTTAAAATGGTGTTTATCATGGTGGAACATCATCTTTTCGGTGATTTAATGAGGATTCGAGCAAAAAAATATAACAATAATCGATAAATTTTAATAAATCATAAATTTTGGAGGGGGGAAAAATCATTTACGTTATTTACGATGAATGTTTATTACGTTGAGCTTTATTATCAGTTCACGGAAGTGATGTTCCTCTTGAAAATCGTTAGGTGGATTTTTGTCATGAGTTTTTAAAGCAAGCTTTATGTCTCCGATTTCTACAATTTTTTTTTCTTTTTTGGTTGTTGTTGTTGTTGGGGACTTTGTATATTTGAGAGATGTTTTCTATGTGTTTGTGTGAGTTAAAAATATACTTTATAGGTCACCAGATTCATTTTACAGGGTTGCTGCTGTTTTTTTTTATTCGTTTCAAACCTTGGTATGATGGTGACCCAAGCGATAAATCAAGCACTACATGGCATTCATTCATTATGTGAAACACACAAAGCAGAAATAGTTTTGAGACACTTTTTTTTTCACTTTCATCGTCAGGGATTTCAATCTGTTTGTTAGTGTCATGGTACAGTGGTGATTGGGGCACGTTTCATGATGCCAGAAAACATGAGACGAACAACAAACTCGCATTAGAAATCAATATAAATCAGCACCTACTAACAGTAGATTGATGACAGCATTGCAGCAGTCAATTTCTGGCAACGATGATTTCCTAGAGCCAGAAGATGTATTATTAATACATCAGCATGGTGATGGGAGTATTTATTTTAATGATAACATCTTTAATTTGATGGGATTTGAATTTTGAGACATTTAGTGTGGTAGCTTGTAATACATTTTAATGCATTTTGTTCTAAGTTCGGAACGTTAAAATTGGTAAAAAATATAATATTGCAACTGGGTGGGATTGACATTGTTGTGTCCACGTGTAAGTACGTGTCCTTGATAACAAGTACTCTCTCTATATATATATATTATGCTATTGTATTAGTATGCTATGAGAGCCATTTCCCCAGATACTCATTTTGTGTGTTAGAAAATTTCATGGTTCTATGAGGTTGCCTACAAGTGAATAAACGCTTCTGCATTTGTTTTACAATGTGTATGATTATTTGTAGTTACACGAGTTACAATTGCAGAAATTGCTCGATTTTTGCAAGGGATGTAATCTGAAAGCATCACATTACTTGAAATTGCATATATTGTGAAATCCAAAAAGGGGAAAGATGCAAAATTGCATAATAGCAAAACTATCTTGTGTACTTCCTTGCAATGAAAGGTCTCGTTGATTTATGGGGGTGGTTCTAACCTCTCCCAGAACATGTTTAGTTCATTGATGTGTTTAATTCTGTTTGGATGTTAATGGGGAAAACGTCGCAAAAACGGCTAAATTGTACCTTTTTTAGCTTTTAAACACGCAAAACACTTATTTGGAGCTTGATTTAACATGAAAACAACGTATTTTTTTGATATATTCGTCATAAAACTTTAGGTGAATCTCCCTCCCCCCCAAAACTCGATTCTAAATCCGCCTCTGCTGGTATCTGTGTACGTCCCATGTATCTTATATATAATTTTTTTGCTTCGTAACATCTAATTAAAATTTGACTAAACCCTTTAGGAACACGTTGTATAGCATCCGAGATGTTTTCTCCAGATATGCATATCTATGAAACCGCATATGAGGCACTCTGCATAAATTGAGGACTTCTTGTAGTTTGAATTCCTATGATATTTGCATTTAGCAGTGGCTTAGTGGAACGCCAATGATAAGGAAATTAATTATTCTATTTTTTTCTTCAACAAATGAGTATTGATTTTGTCTTGTTTGGCAAAGTCTCTTCAGTCTGCAAACATGCAAGACTATATTGCATTCTTATGCTTCTGAGAATGTGAAGGAGTTTTGTCCACTGAGACACGACTTTCTGTCGCAAAAATTCTGAAACAAGTCTTTTGTTTCCTTGAAGTCATAGGCATATAACCACTTTATATGAATTTTTCATCAAGATGCTCACGCTCTGTGAGACATTGAGGATTCATACAAATCATACATTAAACATTTTGTGCCGTCAGGTTCGATGTTGGTCTTTTATAAAATTCGACTAAATTTTTTTCTTTTTCGTTTTGTGGTTCATCCAAAGTGTACCAACTTAAGTTTTTAATGGAAAATTAATTTTTTATTGGGAACCATAAGCATTACTAGATTCTTGAAGTGAGGATTAAGGGATAAGTGAACAGAAAAGAATTGGGTCAGTAATTTTAAATTCTGAACAAGCCCAATGCAGAGATGCCACCACAGTGGAAAAAGCTTAAATTTGAAATGAGCTCGGAAATCTGTTCACCCTTGAGTTTAACTTCAAAGTTTAGTGTTCAGATGGAAGAAATTCAATCTGTACGAATGGCACATGCTGATAGGCCAAGACATGCTGGTTAATGCAAACAGATTTTATTGTCTGTATGGTGAAATGGGTGTAACAATTAGTTGTTTACTTTGAACTAATTAGGGGATTAAAATGCACATTCCCATTAAATCGCTGTTTCTCTTGAAAGATCAGTTATTTACTTTAGTTGAAATAACAGATCCGATCTGCTATTTTGTGGAATTACTACTAAATGAAATGATGTAACTAATTCTCACCCCAATTGTCACTCCAGGTTAGATTAACCAAAAAATAATCCTCTCAATGATCCTCCATCAAGTTCGTGTATTGTATGTAATTGTTGTCACAGTGACCAGTTACGCAAGAACGTTCAGTGTTCTAAGGCTTTAATAATGTATAGGTAACCCCTCTTTTATTATGGATACACTGTTTTACTCAGACGTAAGGGTGTCTTTTTTCTCACGTTTTTGATTGTCTGAATTGTTTATTTTTTTATTGATTTTCAAGCCTACAATATTTATTTCAAGGTTTAAGTTACAATATTGGAAATGGCTTAGAAAAATCGCTTAGCTCATATATACTGTATATCAGATTTTAATGTAAATTTTTTTTACACATGGTATTGATTTTTCAAGTTACATGATTATTTACCGTATTACATGATGTAATTTTAAAGCGACTTGGAAAGAAATGACGTTCAAAATATATTTTTTTATGTTTAAAAAACGTGTAAAAACAAGTTAGGGGTTGTGTAATATGGAGATTATCTGTATATGTATAGTTGTAAAATTAACATTTTACAATTAAAAATTCTGTAAAATTGATTGTTAATTAATAAAATTTTATTTTATTTATTTAACTTTTTTTTTTTTTTTTTGTAATTTGTCTTTCTAATAATATATTTTCATTTTTCTTTTTAAGGTTTCAAGCACAGCGAGGAGCCCTTTACTGTCATGATTTGTTTGAAATGTCTACTTAATCAAGATCCAAACATATTTTACTGTTTTTGTTCACATTGTTGATTATGACATAAATGGTAAGAAATGTTTGTAATAGTTGTGGTTGACTGAAACATAGCATCACATTGGAGTTTTATTTTGGTATTTCATATACAGTAGAATCTTGATAATCTAACATTCTGTATAATTTGATATCCCCAACTCTAGGGGAATCCCAGTAATACCAGAGGTGTGGATTCCCAGTAACACCAAGGTGGAAATTTCTCTTGGAATTTTTCAAAATTCTTACTAAATGTTTCTCTAAATAACTGTTAATTTAATTAATATCCTTGTACATTACCTGCATAATTCTTCAATTGGAAGAATGATAAACACTAAACTATATACATACACTTGTGTTTCCTTGTAGTTCGACATTTTGATAATCTGACAGTTGTTTGGTTAGTCGTTGTTGAGATTTGACTGTATATTTAGAATTTCTATGTAAATTGTACACACAGATTCTTTTTATTTTTTGCTGTAGTAGGTATATGTAGGATAAAAATAAGATTATTATTTATCCTGTCCTATATTATAAGAGCCTAGAATTAGTTCATTGGCAACAAAGTTTTGCAGAAACTAAAGCTTCAAAAATCATGAATTATGAGTTAATGAATATCTGATTTTTCTGAAACGGTCCATATGGAGAGTTTTTGACTGGAAAATGGGTCTATAGGTCTAAATTCATCTTTTTTTTTGTGTAGGCCTTTTTTTTAGAGTTGGAGTCTTTTTAGAGTAGGACATATAACCTGTGCGGTAATGTACTTGGTAATGTACTTGTACTTAAGTACCGTATACTTGGTACTTGGCCTTAAGTACATTTATTGAGCCGTACTTGTATTTTAAAGAACTTTAAAGTACCTATTCAGAAAGTACTTGTACTCAAGTACGTACTTACGGGAACCCTGCTAGAATGTGATGTATTGTGTCAGACTAGTAATTTTAATTAATGCATTTAAAATATATGAGTAATTCCTGATTACTAATTCTGATTTTGCAGGTATTACCCTTCAGTCAAGGGATCTGTGGTCCTGATCATCCTAATGGCCAAGCTTGAGAGTGAGTATTTACTATAGTAATTCGAAACCAATGTTATAAAAATTGATATATTATAATATATCATTAAAATATTTTAATGATACGTTGATTTGTTTTTTCTTCTTGCTGTAATACTTTTTTGTTTATACTGTTTTAATCTATATAGTTCATGAATTAAAACAATTTTTATACTCTTGTTACGTGATTTTGAAAAACGAATACTGATTTGTTAAAATACTACCTGCGTACTGAATGTGAAAAATCTTTTCCTTTAAAATAATTTTGAAACATGGTCACTAATGTGCAAGATATTTTATTACTTGGCTTTTGTTTTAAGCTTCCATTAAGACTTAGGTAAAAGACTGGTCCGACGTTAATGTAATTGTTTTTTAGCCTGAGGATGTGTTGCTGTCAAAAAATAGTTGAATAGTCGGAACAGTTGAATGTAATTGAGTGTTTCATTTGAATATTTCACACAATTTTCATCTTATCTAATCTTGGAAGTAAAGTAAGACTAGACTACAGCTTCATGCCAAAATAATGGAAAATTGCAGACTGGCTACTTTTTCGTCACATTGTAGCTAGCAAATACAGTGCACCATTGGGATTTAGAAATCATCCTTTTAGTATGTGATTTTACTGCTATTTGGCAATGTCCTGGTTCAATCAATGTAAACACTTACAAAATAATGGAATATATAATTTCGTTTGCCAAAAAAGAATGGAATACTCAAGAAACGTGTCTTTAATCATCATGTGAAAAGGTATTGCAATTAGTAGACGCAGTAGTATTACAGATATCATGTAAAAGTCATGCGAGCATGCGTTTATGTATTTAAAAACTGAGTGAACCTACAACTAGGAAATAAAAATAACACGATTGCGTGAATTGAACGAATCACAAGCAGAAATCGCAAAACTTGTGGACTGCAGTCCATCTACAGTGTGCAATATTCTCAGTCAGTATAAAAAGGGTTATGGAACACAAAATGATTATGGGAACTGTGGAAGAAATTGTGTAGTCTACAGAACGAGACGACTGCAAACTTCAAAACATTGTAAAGGTGATATCGCTTCGAATCAAGTTAACACTTCCACAACCTGTGGAAATGTAAGGGCTTTTCATCGCACAACTGTCAGGTGTTTTCATGAAATGGAATTAAAAGTTGTGTTCATAAACGCAAATCATTGTTAACAGCTATAAGCAAAAACTGAAACTGTTAGATTGGTGTAAGATGTCTACAGACTGAACATCAGGGGATTGGGAAATGTGATGTTAGTGATGAATCCAAGTTTTATGCAACTTGTGGTGACTAGGATATTTGAGATTGATGGAAAAAAATGATAAAAAGCATATCATTCGAAGACGACGTGAAAACTTCCAGGCAATGTCGTGGTGTATGACTTTAAGAGGTGTTGGATCCATGACTACTATCACCAGAACTGTGAATACAAAAGTGTACCAAAAACTTGGGAGTTTCGTTTAATTCTTTCATTGGAAAATTTTTTCTTGATCACAAAAAAGCCATTTTTAAACAGGGTAAGTTCTGTTTAAAAATGGCTTTTTGGCCCCTGCTCACACTGTGAAATCAACAAACGCTTAGTTTTAATGGAACAACATGAAAACCCTCTTCTGGCCTGGTAACTCAAAAGACCTAATTCTAATGGAAAACCTTTAGAACATCATGAAAAAGTCAGTAATGGAGGAAAAACGTCAACCAAGTATAGGTGGTAGGTAGTTGGAGTTTAACAAGGGCACCGGCTGGCTTTACAGCTATGTCATTTGGCCCTCAGACTTCATTGAAATTAGAAATACAGAAATGATGATTAGATGAGGATGATAAACATGGAATAGGGTTTTATGATGCAGGAGAAAACGGGAGAACCCCGACAAAATTTGACCCCCCCCCCTTGGTGTCGGACCCTGACTGAATCCACATGGCACAAGTGGGATGCGAACCCGAGCCACTGCCGCCAGAGGTGAACGCTCTTGACCACCAGGCCACCACGGAGTTCTGTTGAATGTTCCATTTTTTTGGCAAACAAAATTGAATATTCCATTAGGACCAGGATATAATCAAATAGCAGTAAAATCGCATCCAAATCCCAGTGGTTCGCTGTATTTGCTAGCTACAATGAGACGAAAGATTAGCCCATCTGCAATATTGCATTATTTTGACACGGAGCTGTATTTATCATTAACAGATTCAGAGCAAAACTGTAGACTATTCGTCATTAGCAGGTTTCAAAAGTTTGATCACTTTGTTCAAGAATGAAATTTTTGCTAGTTATTGAAAAATAAATTTGAGCTTTTATGGAATTTCGTAACTCATACGTTTCTTAAAGTTTTCAGATTATGATATGTGGATCATCAATCTTTTTGAATTTGTTTCAAAACTCCCATTACTCGTTTTTTTTGTGAGGTAATTTCATCTTGGTTAGCAATTAAAACCCTAAAATTTTGAATATGGGGTTTGGTCTTTGCTGTTAGTAAGTTTGTAGTGGCTTATTACAAGGTGTCGGAAGTGTACATAGTGTGGTTATGATCTAGCTGTGGCTGCTGCCTGATGCTACTTGACATAGATGCTAAGCGAAGGTCGATAAAATCAGATTGACGAGAGTTTCTTGTACAATTACAAGATGCAAGAGGTTGGGTTATCATAAACTTATGCTGCATTGCTTATGTTTGTCTTTATGCCAATGCACAATGTTAATAATGCATGCAAATGTTCTGCTCCAAATGTGCTTTGATTTTCTGCTTGTCAATTGTATTTAGCTTGACGCTAGCATTACCCTGATTCTTCATTATCCATGCGGTTGCTTTTCTGAATAGTATAACATGGTTAACTAAACCCCTGTCTAGTAGCCTAAAATGCTGTATAAAATGTGGCGTTATGGGGACAACGTTGAAAACTGAAAACTAATCAAATGTCGTAACTTTTCTTCCTGTTACAAGTGAATATTAAAAAATATTCACTTGTAACTTTCTGAACGTCCAGAGACCGTGTTTGGTTAACCAAATTTATTTTGTAATACTTTTTACTACTGACCAATACAGGGTGTTTCTAAAAGTTCTACAGACCTAATCAGCCACAGATCTGTAGAACTTTTTGCTATATCAAAACAAAGCAAAAAGTTCATGTACACATGGGTTTAAAAATGCACTGCTAATTTGCATACCTACAGTGATTGAGACAATCGCTTATGCAATTATGTGACTTCAACCTGTGTCACCTCGGAAGGGAAGCATTTCCAAACTCATGTTTATATGGGTTGTTTGCTTGGTTCGTTGAATTGCAGCTAGGATTAAAATGGGACGACATTTTAGGAACACGCTGTATATCTACCGGATGGAAGTTCTGCTTTCTCTGGATCTGTTAAGAAAGTAACGCCATCGAATAAAGTAAAAAACTACCAACTAACGCTGGTAGGCAATTTGAATAAGCTTGTATTATTTAGCATTTGGTTTATAATGAATGAAATTAATTTCTAAAATTAAAAACAAACTCTACTTCTATCCGAAAATTATGAACTGCTTTCACTAAAAAAATCGAGGTCAACAAAACTGTGGATAACGAGGGATAACTATTTTGTTTGGGCATGTCTGAAAATCACGTTGCATGTTTGATGTATTTCCTGCTTAATTTGATTCTGGGCTGGTAACGTACGTGGTATGCTGGTTTCCCTGTTCGTCAGGCACATTTCACTGTATTGATTAGAAAAAAAAACGTTAACGACTTTTATCATTTATATTCATTGTGCTGCTGACAGCTTTATTTTTTAGGATTGGTGCTTTGGTAGTGGTGAACTTGGAAACACTAAGAGCAGCTTCGATTCATTGGGGCATTGTGTTGATGAGTTCAGTTTCTGCTATTGAGATTTTTACTGGTGTTATTAACTACAATGCTACAGTATATATTTTTTTACTAGAAAGTATGCTCATAAAAATGCGCTTGGTGTCGATATGACAATGTTGTGCAAGTTGTCGAAATTGACAAAAAGGAAGCATGCTTTTTCAATTATTTTCCGTTAACTGGCTATACTGAGGAATAATTTTTCAAGAATGAATTGATAGCGCTAAATTGCTGTAATTTTTGTATATATAAAACTGCTTGTGTATGATTGGTTCACCATGGTTTTGAAGCATTTTGTTCTTTAAGGCCCCGTAGTTTTTACTATTAAAAATAAAAATATTGAGAATCTCTAAGGGGAAGTCAAAAAATTGTGGGACCATTTGTTAATAAGCCAATGGTTTATCCTGAAATCAAATAAATAAAGGTGTATCATAAATAATTTTTTGTTTTATTTTTTAGAATAAATTCTATAATAATTTGGTCAATTAATGCAAATTGGCAAAACTTCAATTTCTTAAGAATGATCCAAATAATTTTTAATAAAAAATTTTCCTTCAATTTTGCAAATAATTTTCTCAAAAAACGAAAAATGGCGTAAATTCACATATAAATTAGCACGATATTTGGAGGCATAATTGCATTTTTTAAAATTAACCTGTCACTTGAGGCTGTCAACTAAATTTAAGATTTTTTGCAAAATCTGTTCATTTTTGTTCTATAAATATACAGTTGACAGGAATTCTTTTTTAATCTTAAATTTTGAAGGTACCAGAAGTTTTTGCCCTTTTTCTCGAAACTGCATTTTTTTGTAGTTAGGCCGTAATGGTACTGGAGTAGAAAATAATTTTTTTAACTGAAGAGTGAAGACCCCCTTCCTGGAAAGGTGTTCTTTAGGACTGCACACAGTGCATTAGAAACATGGTTTTGATATTTGAACCTTATAATGCCATAAAAGTTGAGTAGCTATTATGTCCGTAAAATTACTTCACCACAGTGATCAATGGAGCAAATCTTGAACGATGGTGGGTAGTAACTGGGTGTCAGTAGTTGAACTAAAGTTTAACGATGTTGATGTTGTTGCGTGATAATGCTAGTGCACGTAGTTCATTGTCATTTTAATTCACTGTCACTATCAATAATGTTTCGAATATTGCTTCTCTTCTTTTCTCCTTCAGCATATCTTTCCTCTCTCTTACTGCAGCCAGCGATAAATCGGAGTATGCTGCCAAATGTATAAAATCTATAATCAGGTATCTGTATTTCTTGACACTTGAAACATATTTTTATTTGTGGGCATAGGTTAATGATAACTCGAGACTGTTAATACTCATTCAAAGGGTTCAAAAATTTTTTTTTTTTTTTGTGGCTTAAAAGCTGATTGGCACAGCTGTAAGTGACAGCTTGATCACCGACCACATTTTTTTCTACGGCGACGATTTGGAAATGTTGTTATACACTTGTTGATTACTGTGGCTATGTTAGTATGGATGATACTCGATTCATACGATTTGAAGTAAGCTAGAATTATTGAGTTGTTGAGGAAACTTCTCAGTAAAGTTTAAAATAGGGGTTGATTTTGCATGACGGGTAAAAAGCTGCAGAGAGTATCGCCGGTGCTTTGCGTTTTCACAATCAATCGCTTCACTGAAACATGTGTTTGCTAGATGTTTGTATTGATTTTTTTGTGCATAGTTTTCAGCATCAAAGAGCATGTGGCAAATTTGGGTTGGAAATGTACTTGTATGCTGCTGTATGTATGCGTATTTGCATTGCTTTCTTTAGTAGATGTTTGAAATCTTGGTATTGGTAGCATCATCATAATAATAATGTCCTTGCGTTACCTGATATTTAGCTTTATTTTGGTGTTTGCAAGAATTAACTAAGTTGTCTTCTGCAACCGTAATATGTTTTTTTTTCTGAAGTTGCATGACAAAAGTTTTCTGGTGGTTTCAGAGTGTCTTGTCCTTTCTTTAAAAAAAGGATATTCCAATTTATGTCAAGTTGCGATTAAATCCATCATGAAAATAGTGTGCGAAATCACAGTATTTGTTGATCATGAAATCTATAGTAGAATTCGTTTGTTGCATTCAGGTTCTTTTTTTCAGCGTTTATTTTTGTGTTAGTTACATTTCTGTTTTCTGGCTTACTTGCTTTCATTTTTGATTTTTAGTCAATTTTTTAAAAATTTTGTTTTACTTAATCTGTTTAGCCGTATTATGAATTGATGGCTGATCATGGTGATTTTGATACCGACTACAAAATAAACTCGATTATTAAAATAAAATCAAGGGCGCCAGGCATTATAAAGATAAGCCATACTTTTCCCAAAAAAAATGACATTTTTACACTCAAACTGTCCCTTCTCAGTACTGTTTCTAGCTTGTTACTTTTTTACCACTTCCTGGATTTTCCAGAAAATCACCTCGTTGCACAGGTTGCTCGTTACTCTATGGAGTTTCTCATCAGCAAAACGGCTCTCCTGAACAATTTCAGAAATGTGGCTCATCAGTATATCGCCCAAAACCCTTCAAACCAATTACATGATTTAGTTTTGCCATTTCCTAAGACCAATTCTGATCACGATTCTGATCAAACGTTTCTGATCACAACGATTCTGATCAAACGTTTATTACGGACCATTTATTATGTTTTTGTAATATAATGTTGAAAATTTACAAACTTGTATTTTCATTGCTACAATTTGCTTTAAAATGTTACTGAGCTTTTACTGTATGTATTGTACAAGTTAGCAGCCAGTTCAAAGCATTAAAACCAACATTGAATGGTCTATATAATATGCACAATGCATTCTATTGTAATGTATGTGTATTTATGCGTTATGATTTCATTGTATGCAATATATGAGCCTTTCACAAGCCAAAGGGTTCGAGTCCAGTCTTAGAATTTTTTCCCAATTTCAGTGCCAAAACAATTGATTGGTGATGAGCTTTTTATATTTCAAACATAGAAGCTACATATGAAAATAATATATTCTACGTTGTTGGTTTGAAAAAAATAGTGAAGATATTATATATGAATTGTGATGTTTGTTATAGCAAATCTTCTTAAATTGAGTGTTTTGTATATCAATAGTTTCATATACGGTAGTGTCATAATTATCATCTGACTTAACAGGTCAGGTTAGGTTAAGTGAAGGATGGTTTTGACAAATAGAAATTTATGATAGTCAAGATATTATTACCCAATTGATAACCCACTCGCTTAACAGTAGCTGAATCAATGCTTGTCTTTGTCTAGTCTTTGTAAGTCTTAAGGTGCAATGATAACTCATACTGTACGTTCTCTTTTCATTGGATATGTTTATAAAACGTGTTACTACTTTTAAGAGAGGAATTGGTGACTCTTGCCAACAAAGTTAACCCCATGCTGAGTGGACCCGATAAAACATGGTATTCCACATGTCGGATAAAATAGAATGTCCAACAAATGAGACGCTGCTCTAATTATACCCCCTTTAAAATACACATTGCATTATTGAGTAAGCTGGCGAAAGTACGAAAGTTTTTATGGCAGCAGTAGTTAAGCATCGTAAATGTGGTTTGATGGCTGAACCTTTTCTGCATTTGAGCAATGGTCCACATGCAAATCCATAATGAGGTTGTTCATTATTTTGCATGTTGTTATTTCCAGTTCCAAGCATAATTGTTAACAACACTGGATCCAGTGCAAGCATGGATAAAACCAACAGTTTGAAAAACAGGCTATCGAAGCAAGATGAATTTGAGGAAATTGAGGAAGATCTGTCGCCGGTTGAAATTTTATCAGAATGCAATGAGAAAAAGGACAAGAAATCTTCAAAGGATGGGAATCAAAAATCGGAGAAGAATAAAACGGATGCCACTCTGTCACGCCAAAGGGTAAGCCGAGCGGCGCTAACTGTTAGGTAGCAAACGCTATGTGCGCGCACATCCATCTTGACGTCTCTTTTGTGTTCTTTACTGTCGTTCCTGGTTGGTCACTTTTCTAACTTGGGTCACTTTTGCTGTCGGCCGCTCGGGTCTCCTTTTCGTTCTTTTGTCTCTGATCTTTGGCCGTTCTCTTTGTAGTCGCATCCTAAGGTGAAACTTTTACAACGAAGTCACGCACTCCGTGATGACACTTCACCACCACCAGATATGGATTGTACTACTGTCGTTACTCTTTCCGTTACTTCTTCTACTGTAGCTTCACAGGTTAGGCTCGCTTCCGTTTTCCGTGTTAACCCCTTCTTTAAACCAGTTTCCTTACGTTTAGTCGGGCAGAGAAAACTGAACAATGTGGTTTGAGAACTCGACTTGCTTTTTCTAAACTGTTATCGTACAAAACTTGTTATTCGTTTCTGAACTTGGACTATCCAATATATACTGTCTTAAGATTAATTTCTAACTTACTTCAATTTGATCCATTATTTTTATAAAGCTTAAAATCTTGTAAACTTACAATCACATTACAATTTCTCTTGATTTCTTGAGAGATTCTGCAAATAGCTTTGTATGTTTTGATTTATTTTTATTCAACTATGAACGTTATAGAAATAGATTATTAGTACCATTTAGTGTGGGGGAAAAAGTCTTGTGTTGTAAAGATCTAATCTTGTTTACGTTATTATTTAATTTATTATTTTTGTTTGTGGGTTTATTTTTTTTTGTGAATTAATTTTGTTTTCAGAATAAAAATTCCAGTAATAAACCGAAACTTGGAAAACAAGGCAGTTCGCAAGGGAGTATGGAAGGATCATCACCATGTCTTTCACGAGGTCAGGTTCACTAATTTTATTTTCCATTTGTTGTTTAACGAACGAATTTATTTTGTTAGAAGGGTTTCGGACAATATAGTGATAAGCCACCCTTCTCCCAAAAAATGACATTTTTAGATCAAACTGTACCTCGGTACTGTTTGTAGCTTTTTACTATACCATCTCCTGGATTTTTCCAGAAAATGGTACCGTAGTCTAGAGAATCACCTGGTTGCTCAGTGTGGTACGCTATGGATTTTCTCACAAGAAAAACGGCTTTCATGAACAATTACAAAAACGTGGCTTATCATTATGGTCGCCTGAATCCTTTCAATTAAGAGTTGTTGCGTGTCACACCAAAGTACTCATAGTATTTCTATGGTTTGTTTGTTTATCACCAGAGTCCAGTACTGAGCAGTATACGGATTCCACTGGCATAGATCTTCATCAGTTCATTGTAGACACACTTCACCGAAATCAAAAAGATCGCATCTTATTATTGAAAATTGAGCAGGAATTAGGAAATTTTTTAAAGGATAATAAGTACGTGCGCTGGTGTTATTTGCCGTTTTGTTTTTTTTCTTCTTTGAATAAACTGTTTAAAAATATGTTTTGACAAAAAAACAAACAAAAAAAAAACACTAAGACAAAGTTTGACAATTATTTTTTTAATTTTTCTTAATGTATTTGTTTTTCCAGGCGACAAAATCATAAATTTCCACAGATGAGCTCATATCAACGGATGTTGGTTCATAGAGTGGCAGCTTATTTTGGAATGGAGCATAATGTTGATATAGCCGGAACATCCGTGGTCATCAATAAAACTAAGGCCACTCGTTTGTAAGTACGATTTAATTTTTTTGTGTTTTTTACATATTTGACGGCTGGATTTTAGCCCTTTGGGTTTTAAATTTTTTGGAGATCGACTTTTTGTAACAGTCCCTCTGTCTCAAAATGTGGTATGCATTTCATGTGAAGCTTTCTGATTATGGACAGTTGTAGAAAATAATAAGTTTTTATTGGCACCTAGTATTGTACATGTGGTTTTCTTTATGACATGTAAGCTAGTTTTCACAACTTACAATTTTGTTTTTTGTTTTTTAAGATGGTGTCATGTCATGTCAAAATGCATGCAATTCAGAATGACACCTGTTGTGACTGCCGTAATGAGCATATGATTAGAGAAAATTATGCTTCACATAGTGGATGCGCTAAATCAAAATAATTGACAGTTGTAAAGCGAAATGGAATATTGCAGCTTTTACAGCAAAAGCTCGACGCCCTACTTTGACCCCTAATTTTTTGAATTGCTCTGTATAATTATCAAAAATTTAAAATGCTTGTAGTAAAGAACATGAGTAAGTAAAGCGGTGCATCATGTATCGCAAATCTTTATAATATACGCAAATGACTTAAATTTTTTAATTGTAATTAACATATTGTCAGAAATGTGTACCACATTTAGGGCCAAAAAAACCCCAAATGTATACCCTATTTTGGGACAGAGTATTTTTATTTTGTAATTGCATTTTTTGCATACGTTACAATCGTTTTAAACTTCACAGGCCTGATAAGAAATTTCGTGATCTAATTCGTGATGAGTTAGTTCCTGAAGAACCCAAGAAGTCAATCTTGAAACGTGACAGTTCTTCGTTCGAGGAAGGCAAAGACGTAAGTACAATTTGAACATTCTTATACGTGTCACCTTTTTTTATATATATATATTTTTTTTCACAAACTTTAGACGTTAGTTTCACGTTTTGTTGGGTGTCTGTTACGGTGCGAGTTAGACATAGGGCGACATTTGGTGACAAATACCGATGTCAAAATTGTATATGTACTGTAATGTGTTTTAAAAAACCAAAGATTTTCATATAGGTTGCTTGTTTTACACACCCAAAAGCACTTGTAAAGATATTAAAAAACTAGTAGAGCTTTTGAAATCCAAGCTAATACGAGTGTGTTATTAATTATTTTGAAATTTTTTTTTATCACCGTTTTATTAAATGCAAGCGATGTTATAAATTCATTTATAGTCACCACTAACGGTCATCTGTGGTTTTGATAACCACATTTCTTGTGTAGCTTTAATTTACAATTTTTTTAAAATAGTAGTTTATAACTTGTTTTCTGAAAGGTAACATTAACAGTAGCACTTGATGATATATTCTTGAAGCATTAATTTGATGGATCGCTTAGATCAGCTGGTGTATGTTGAATGTTCTTTAAGAACTTGATTCCGTTTGTAAACACTCTCCGTAGTTTTAACTTGTGCACAATATATCATCTCTACTACCTATGAGACCCTGCACATATCTTTTTTTTTTCAATTTATTTTTATTATTATTATTATTATATTTGTATAATTTTTTATGATGGGTAAGTGGGAATTAGGATTGTCTCCAGCAATATGAAAGAAAATATCAATTTGGTTTTGTGTTTTCAGCCAGTTTTTTTGATACGAAACTTGCAATTTGTGAACCTTTTTTTTGAAACTTTATTAGATATATTTCCACGTTTTTTGTGTAGCATTTGAGATTGTTGCTGCAGATTTCCGAGTGCCCATAAGCCCTTGTGTTTTATGGTTACGAACAAGAATTCCTCTTCTCTTGTCCATGGGATGTCATTCTTTTGATTTTATTATTATTATTATTATTTTTTTTTTCCAAATATTAATGTTTTAGAAAGGTTATGTCATTTGATTCTAGGTATGTATCCAATTGAGGAGTTGGGTGGAAAAACAGCGTAAATCCCACTTATGTCGTCATTCCTCAAAATGCATATATTGAATCATTTTAGACCAAGAATGTGGAACGCAACTATTGTAAATTTGAAATGTTTTGTGTGATTTCTTTCTTTTTGTCGCTTCACTTCCTGGTTGTTTCCGCTCGCTTGGTTCAATTCCAAAACAATGGGAAAAGAAATTACTGATCTTTGGATAAAACGGCGTCGATGCATTTGTAAACTAGCTCGTAACTTGAGACCTGTCAACTAAAAAGTTGGCTGATTTTTGGTGCATTTTCCTTCTATACCGTTGTCAGGAATTATTTTTAAAATTTTATCATTTGAAGGTGCCAGAAGTTTTTTTTTTTTTGTCCTTGTTCTCAAAACTACGTAATTTGAGTTACGCATTCATTCCACCCAACTCCTCAATTGTAGTAACAGCACTGTTCCTTAGTTTGATAGATGGTTTATGTGTGGTGTACTAACAATCTTCTGCTGTTGGATGTTTTGATGGAGACTGAAAAAATATGACAGTTTCAAATTGGATCAGTTTTTATGCTTATGGGCACCGGGTGATCAGCAAATTCTTTCTTAAATAATCCAAAGAAAATCTAGTTTTTTTTTTAGAAAACAAAACAAAACATGTTATGATTTTGTTTTTTTTTACGGCTACGTTAAAATTTCGAATCTTTAGTACCACTGTGGCAAATCATATTTTTCGTTTATAATTTTTTTTTGGTATTTTTACTTCTACTGCTGGGGATTTTGCCTTTTCTCCCCCTGCCTTGGGAGTATTATGAATCGGGTTATACTATCGGATTGTTATACAGTAATCGCATACCATTTTTCGAATCTGGTTATACTATCTCTCGCTACTACTACTATGTTAGTGCAGGTGCCATTTGCATATGTTACGCTGAACTGATCTGTACGTGAGTGGCAATGTTGTTTTATTTTATTATCGCTTCACTACTGAAGATACATGTTTCCATTTCATCGTGTTTTATTTTCCTATCTCAATGATCTTCCCCTAAATTAATCGTTGTCTCGGGGGTCGTCGCTGACCAGACAGCTCTCTGATGGCTATATATGGAAAATGTTTAATGTATGATTAATTATAGTTTTTAACCAAAAAAAAAAAATCATCTCACGAATTCCAAAATTGTTCTTGATAAAATTTTGTGTGATTTGAATTTTTTCTTTTATATATTTTAAAATAATATTTTCATGATAAAATTTTAAATAATTAAGATTTTGTTTTTGTTTTGATGCTAAAATATCAGTAAAACTTAGGTTTTAATACATATATGTGTATATATATTTTATGATTTTGTTTTTCAACATTTGATTCAGTTTCAGTTTGTAGTTTTAATTTATTTTATTTTTTATTTTTTTTTGCATGTCTCATTTATTATTGAAAATTGTTTACCCCTTAGAATACCAGTTTCCAGTCATTCTATCCGAATGTATTGGAGATTGTAAAATTTTATTAAAATATAAAAATTTTCATCGTGCGTAACTGTTAAGGCTACTTTCACGCTGGACGCTTTTTCGCTAAAAGACGCTCATAAACGTCTAAAGATGGTCGATAAGTCTGTTTAATTTACGTAGAACCTATATTGGTTATCGACTCTATTTGGATGTTTATGAACGTTTTTAGCGAAAAAGCATCCAACGTGAACGTAACCTACATGTTAAGTTGATCAATTTTGGAGTTGAAAATTGAATCGTATGCACAATACTTTAGATTATTTTTGCCATTTATTTTTTTATATAAAACATAAAAATAAAATTAAAAAACTGGATATTTTTTTTGATTTTTATGTTATTTAAAAAATAAAAATTGGCAAAAAATAAATTTGAAGTGTTGTGCATGCAATTTAATTTTCAAATCATTTTAATCAAATTTTGCCAAGAAAAATTTTTTTCTAACGAAAATAATTTCAATGGAAAAAGAGCTTTCTATAATTTCGGAGTATTTAATGATTCGATCTTGCTTCTTAAAGTTAATGTAAAATACCTTAGTTGTTGTTTTGAATAATACGATAGCGCTGTTATTATTTTGTAAACGAGAACAATTTTGCAATTTGTGGTTTCAATTCTATGCGAAATGGGGAAAACAAAATGACAAAACTGGCTTAAGCATCTGCTCAGATTTGCAAATAAAAACAAAACAGGGCTGTAAAAAAAAAATGAGGCAAAAAAAATATAAATTTTTTGTCACAGTGGTACAAAGTTTCAGTTGGGACGGGGTGAGAGAATCAAAATTTAGTAATTTAAAAACAAAAAAAAAAACAAAAACGAATTTTACAAGAGGCAACCATCTCATTTGACATATGTTTCAGTTAAATAGCCCTGAACGCCAGTTGTCATCAGAGAGCCGTCGAAGCAAGTCTTTCGAGGAACGTGAGGAGGAGTATGAGAAGGCCAGAGCACGTATCTTTAATCAGGATGTATGTTAAATCGTTAATTATATATATATATATATTCAACATGCACCATAAACTTTACGTAAACAAAACAATTCTACTAGATAGGTGGTTCTTCCTTTTTATTTTTTGTTTATATATTATATTTTTTTTTTTTTGGTTAATTGTTTTAGCAAATCATCCCACTGCAAGTTTTAACGTTTCTTTATACTTTCTTCGAGTACATCCTACCTTTGAGTTTTGTGTTTCGTTTCTATGGTTTCTTAGCGTATCATATAATATAGTATTTTGAGTGGAGCGGGATCAGGTTATTGCTGGGTTAAACACTCGATGGAGCTTTTGCTTAAGCCAGATTATTAAAAAAAAAAACTGTCTTATTGTTTAGACGGTGTGCAAGTATATCGTGGTATACTTATTAAGTCATTGTATTATAATTAGTATAATACACTAAGGTTAATAATACACTAAGATTAATTATAGTGCACTTAAAATTGCACTATAACGAACTGTATGTGGATAATTAGAATTCGTGCAATTAAAATGATAGGCACCTTTTACTTTATTTTGGTGTGTTGTTTATGTTCATTGTATTATTTCATTATTTGTTACATTTCTTTATACATGTTGATGAAATTATGGATTTCATCGACGAGCTTAATTCGAAATTTTCGCGTTAACGTTGTTAGTTCATAGTAAACCTGTTAATAATGACGGGAGTGTGGCGCCGTTGAGCATCCTATGTTAATCAACCAATGGCTGCCGAGGTGATGATGTGATGGATGCTTTTTAGCCAGTGGCTATTGAGGTAACACTATGCATTTACATGTGTTGCCATGGAAACAGTCAGTGAGTGCAGCCAGGTGGTGATTCTTGTCAATTGTTATATACTAGTCAGAAGTTCGTTAAGAATGAGAGAAAAGATTTTAAATCTTAAATTGTTTTGACTCGAGTTTCCTGGTAATGTTCGTGGCCAATGGTCATACAGGTAGCGTCCAGGCTTTTCAGCCAATGGCAACTAGTGTTTCAACATGTTGTCATGAAAACCTTCAGCATGCATGGATTCATTTTCATTTCATAAAATCAGTTTTGTAATTGTTTGTTTGTTAGTATGGATATTAGGGTGGTCCTTAATTTTAAGTTTCGAAAAATCGGATAGGCCACATTCTGAATTTGTTTCATTATGAAAAAAAGTAATTTTGATAAAATTAGGTTAGTTTTGAACAATATTTAGGGGTCGCTACCAAGATCTGAAAAATCCAGTGTTAACGCTATCTATGTTTCAAACCAGTCTTTTGAACTTTGGAATCAATCTTTAAATATCATCTAAAATAAGCCAAACTTTGGAAATACGACTTCTTTGAATATCGGAACAAGATAGGCTGGTGCCCCTATTCAAAAATAAAACTTTTGTTTTCCCCTTCCTATGTGTTTCTATGTGTCAAACCTATTATGCAAATTCTGGTAGTGACCTCTAAATTTCATCTGAAATTCGCCAAATTAAAGGAATAGTACTTTTTGTAATATTGGAACAAGATAGACTGATGCCCCGACTCGATATAAAACTTTTGTTTTTATCCCCATTATAAAGATCACCCTAATGGATATGAATATAAAAGAGTACAATACATGGTCATTGTACATGATGCTGCAGTTTTGTTAAAATTGACAATGAATCATTGATTGATACTAGAATTAGTATCATGATACATTGTAGGAATATTGAGTCAATGTTTCTAAAAAATAACAGTTGCAGTATGTGAAAAGGGATTTCCATTCTTTCCATTCGATTATTAAATGCATTTTTTATTTCATGCGTATGAGTCATAGTATGGTTGTACTGTTTATTGAATTCAGGGACGTAATAGTTAATAACTCGCTCTGCTCAATTATTTTGTTTCGTTCACTTTGTATACATAATTTTTTACGTTGTTTTGATGTACGGTGTACTCGGTAGATTATGTTTCATTTTTTGTGCGTGATTAGTACACGTTACAGTAGCGTAAAATTATTTTGGTTAGTCGCTATAGCATAGATAATTGGTATATTTTATTTTCCGCTTTATAACTAATACCACTTGTATCCCTTCTAGTAACATTTGTGTTGTGTGCTATTTTAATTTTTTAAAAATTTTTCAGCTATTATTTATTTTAATATTGCCATTTTTTATTCTAGTCATCATCTTCACAGGAGGGTCCTGTAGACTCTCCAGTAAGGTAAGGATTATGTGCTGAATTTTATTTAAAAAATAAAAACATAGTAAGTGATCTAATTTAAATTTTGATTAAAAAAAATTTTTGTCTGTTTTTTTTTTTTTTTTTTTTTTTTTGTAGAAGTCATGAAAGTACTCACAACTCTAGTCGCCGAAGCAGTCAGGAAGATTTGCGTTGGATAACCGATCCTCGCCCTTGGAGTAGTACGGATTCAGATAGCTCTAATCGTCCTCAAAAACCCATGATCATGAAAACGAGCGCCAGTACTGAATCGGATATCTCCGCAACATCGCGGCCTGGCCGAGGTGTTCTAACCAAAGCAGAGTCGGCCGAGAACCGTGAAACGCTGCGCCCACGCTCTCGCCCCTCTTACATACCGAAGGCCAGTAGTTTTGGGGGTATTTCAGTGTTGGTACGAGGCGACAGCATGACCAGCACGCGCAGTGCAACACCGAGATTAACTAAAGCAGGTAACTTGCTTGTTTGGAGAGGAATTTTTTCTTTTTCAAAAGGGGAAAGTTTTGATGAAGCGAAATGGTGGTATGTTTCAGAATCGTTCAGCAGTAGTAGCGCCAGCGGAACCTCCAATCATCACTTAAGTCCTAGTCGTGGAAACGAGAAAAGTGACGCCACCAACCCCGCAATTTCACCTCCATCCAACACCACCAGTCCTGCCCTTTCGTCATCACCGCATCTCGCTACTGTCGTTCCCACAACCTCATCCTCCACGTGTAGTACCGAAACCTATCAGTTCACTAATGCTCAAACCCAAGTGCAGCCATCAACAACCGTCAATAGTACTGCTGTAAGTAGAAGTGATTTGTATGTTTTTATTATTCATTTTCGGGGGTGGTAGTTCAACTCGAGATTTGGGTTAGAACATTTTTTTTCATCAATGTTAATCTACAAGTTAAATTAAGAATGCATTTTAAGCACACACTTTATATACTGTCAGATATACTGTATGTAATGTACATACATAATGCAAAGAACCCATTTTTGCATGATTCATGCAATCTTTGAGTAATCCTATATTCAATTTATGCTTGTTTTTGATTTCTGCACGTTTCGATTTATGCAAATTTAAATTTATGCAATCGTTGAGTAATTCGATATTTTGATTTATGTGACTGAAATAATTCCATTTTTGATTCATGCAACTTTCGATTTATATATGCATTTTGTTTTACATTGGACTTGTGCAGTTTTTGGTTTAATGCGGTTCTTGTTTTATGCGTTTTTTGGTACATTGGACTATACAGTATATCCTCATAAATGACAGTAGATGGCAGTACACGTTTAATTCCCAGCTCGCTCGCTCACTCACTCACTCACAAGTGAAGCTGATATAAAGAAGAAAAAAAAATTTTTTTTCTTGCAGACATCTAGTCATACTGTATGGCCATCCTCTTCCATTGTCACGTCAGAACCCAGCCCTCCAAATTTTGTACAGGGACAACAAGTCATTTGGGCTATCAGCAGTGTTGAATCGATTCCGCCTGGCAGTTTAATTATAAATCCACAAACATGTAAGTAGTTATTTTTGTTTGTTTTTTTTTTGCAAATTATTTTCAAGTCTCAAGAAAATGATTATTTTCATATTTTATCTCACTTTTTTTTTGTGTCGCTGTTTTGTTTGCAATTCCGTGACATTTTATTCGAGTCCTCTGTGTTTGATGGGTTGTCCATTGCTTTAATATTTAGAAGTTTGTTGAATAGTAAGATGTAGAAATCGAAAGTTTGATATTGCTTTTACAGTACAACCATACACCAATTCTGATGGGTCCGTCTATCGTCACAACAACTTTAGTTCATTTCTCGCCGCCGTGCAGCCAGTTGCAAACACTTCAGCTCCTCAGCAAACCGTCAACGGCCAAACGATGATTCAGCAACAGTCACAACAGCCATTGGTACAGCATCTGTCAGTTACGACCCCCATTCCTCCTCCTCCTCCTCAAGCACAGGCATCCACATCCCTTCAGCATCAGGTACAAGTGCAAGTTCAGGCTCCTCTGCAGCCCCAAGCACAACTTCCTCCTCCTCCTCCTACTTCTCTTCTGCCACCTGTGGTCTTATATAATCAACTGATAAGTCAGCCTCAAGCTCATCAGACAGAGCAAAGACCTTTCACACTGGTGAGTAAGAGGCTTTCAAATGCAATCAGCATGTGATTTGTGGAAGGGAAAAACACACTGAATTTATTTTATTTTATTTCATTTTTTTTTTGGTATTGATGGATTTGCACGATTTGTGATTTGTTAACGAGTCGTTATCTAGATGTACGTTGAGTGGATCTTCACTTATTTCACACTCACTTTGAGTATCTTGACTTAATCTTTGCAGAGAACACAAAGTTCTCTGCAAAGATTAAGTCAAGCATGAGGTGTATGTGATAGCATAAAAAGCGTTATTGTCGTCTGTATTGACTTCAACTATCAAATTGCATGATGTAGTTATTTATGTTTTTGAGATCATACTAAACTGGTTAATAATATGTGCAATGTAGAAAAACGAATGAAGAGATTTAAAGAGATTAACTTGTTTCAAAGATATACAAAGCATTAGTCATTTCACATTTTCTTCAGTACTGTTAACCCTATTTTTTTCAGTATGTACATCATTGTTGTGATTAATATACTTTATCATTTTATTAAAAGTAAATGGAAAAAAAACAAACATAATAAACTGTTCTCTCAGGGTTAGTTTATATCTTACTTTACTAGATTGAATCACTTACATGGATAAATATTTTTAGTCAAGATGATAGTAGTTTTTTTTTGCGGATACAATAGTCGTGATAGTCATTGTTATATACATTTGGTCAACCCAATATGAAAATGCTAAAAACAAATGTGTTAAAAGAGCAAGAAAAGATATTATGAAATATCTATTTTTAATATTTTTCTTCATGATCCCCTGTTTCATATATCGAACTTTGATTTTCCTATCTGCGACATTGGTAACTTATGGAATGATACTTTCCTGGAATGTTATTACTAAGAAGCTTGAGGGAACAAATTGAAATGAACTAGTCATGGAATTGAAAGTCTTGCATGATAACTTTATAACTTTATCAATACTATTTTCTTCAACTGCTTTTACAATTGAAAGGCTTCGGACAGTATATTGGTAAGCCACATTTTTTAAAGCCACTTTTCTGGTGAGAAACTCCATAGAGTACCATACTGTGCAACAAGGTGGTGTCTCTAGATTAATCTGCTCGTTTTCTGGAAAATCCAGGAGGTGGTGAAGTAACAAGATAAAAACAGTACCAAGGGACAGTTTGGTGTAAAAATGTGGATTATCATATTGCCTGGAGCCTCTTCAAATGATCAATTCTGTTTGCTTTCTGCATCAATGTAGCTCGATGAATTTACGTTTTCTTTGCTTCCTGTTCGGCATTGACATTTTCTCATTATAATAAGTTTTGAATTGAATTTTCATTTGTATGGTTATTTTTCAATTTCAGGAAAACAATAGCATTGGTGACATTTCAGGTTCATTGAACAGTTTGTCTTTCACCCATCCAATACCAACGGATGCTGGTGCGTCTGGTGATGGCAATCAAGTCGTGCCATCAACACCATTGCAGTTTAATCAGCAAAGCTTTCTTATGTCGTCTGTGCGTCCAGCTGGCCTGGTCGCATCCACTCAGGGGAATGCTGCACAGGTAAACAAAATTTCTGAATGCAACTGAGTCATAGTGTGTAATACTAGTAGATGAAGGCATGCAAGAACATTTGAGCAGATTGGAGAACTAACGTTACACCACTGCATTGATAGTATGTGTGTTCGATCAATGAGATTTTATTTTATGCAGTCTTACGTTGCACGTCATGGGTAATTTCATAAAAATATTTACTTTAATTTTATTTTTTTTTTGTTTATTATTTTTTTTTAGCCTGTTCGTTTTGTGTATCCAGTTCCATATATGTCATCGTTGCCACAAAACCAGCAGCCAAATCATCAGCTGACCAACCCTCTCGCTTCTGGTCAGCAATCATCATCACAAACTCAACTCCAGCAGCAGCAGCAACAAGCACAACAACAACAACAACAACATCAGTCGTCTGGTCAAATCACTCTTCATAATCCTGCAGATAACCTCCCTCATCCACCTTCACAGACACAACTGCCAGGTAAGAGTCTTGCTTTTTACATTTTTAACCAGTTTTGAATTGTCGCCAGGCTCTTGACAAAGTAAAAATTGCCTTTAACCAACTGCTTCGGAATCCTCTAAAAAAAAAATTGATTGGCTAATTTACAATATGGATGCTACAGCCAATGAATGGTCTTTTAGCTTATTCAACACGAATCTGAAAAAACAAAGTGAGGAGTTGAGTGGAATAACGATGTAATACCAAAAAAAAAAAATGTAGTTTTGACAAAAAGTGTTGAATGGCACCTTTATAGTTAAGATTAAAATTTTTTCTGTAGACTGTATATTTATAGAAGGAAAATGAAAAGGTTTTGCAAAAAAAATCTGCTAAAGTTCAGTTGACAGATTTCAAGTTACCGGCTAATTTAAAAATGCAATTGGGTCGTTATTCCAAATATCATGTTAATTTATAAATGCATTTACGGTGTTTTGCCAAAGATCAGTATCTTTTCCATTGGTTTGGAACGGAAGCGAGTGAGTGAAACAACCAGAAAGTGAAGGGACAAAAAAGAAAGAAATGACAAAAAATTTCAGATTTACAATCCACTGGTACCTCAGTTTTCGAACGTAATTCGTTCTGGAAGACTGTGAGAGAGTTCTGAAACGTTTAAAATCCGAGGCGCGGTTTCCTGTGGATGAGATGAGCACAGATTGGTTGCACACAGTCACCAAATAAACTCAAATGTCACCTCTGAGTTGCTTGAGTGCTCAGGACTTGACAATCAGGTCTAAGGATCTTTTACTTAGGAAGCTGCATGGCATGTTTGACTTTTCGAGGCGTGTTCGAAATGCAAAGTATAACTTTTGGTTTGACGGCGTTTGTAAACTGAAATGTTCATCAACGGAGACGTTTGAAAACCGAGGTTCCACTGTAGTCGTGTTCCATATTCTTGCTCCAAAAAGTCGGGAAGTACAAATTAACATGCAACCCCATGTCTTCATGCTATAGACTGGTCTAAAACGATTTGATATATGCATTTTAAGGAATGACGACGTAAGTATTTATGCCGTTCTTCTACTCAACTTTTGAATTGACTTAACGTCGCTTCACTTATCCTTTGAAATGAACACCCATATCAAAATCATATCTAACATAACACATAACACATATCTAATTTAAGCACCATTCGACTCGCATGATTTTCCCAACTTGGCAAAAACCCTTGAGAACGAATTTACCGTTTCAAGTCTAAGAAGACATGTGGGCTTAATTTGTGTCAATTATTGCAGTTATTTATTTCCTGAGGTTGTATTTCTTTTTGTTTTCCCAATGTAGGCTTACGAAGGGCTTAGATTTGGACACTAAAACTTGCTAAACGCTAAACTTGCGACTTGAGTGTACTGAACTTGACCTATTTTATTCTTTCTAGGACAGTATGTCCAAACTTTCCCAGTGGTTGGGTATTCCCAGGTTCCCAATCAACCAAGTGGTGATAGCTTTTCAGTCTCTCCATACTATCAGATGACATCTCAACATGCTTTGGGTTCTTCATCGGGCGTCACCTCCGTGCCAAACTTTTCTTACACAGCCTCCTCGACGCTTGGCACCTCTTCCACTACCAACAGCAACTTGAACACTAGTCAGTCACCTTACATCTCCAACAACTTCATGTACCCTCCACTGCCCACCCTCCCGCCGACGCCCACCCCGAACATCGCCACCCCGGGGACGTTTGCTCATCCGCAAAACTCGTACCGTTCCCAAACTCCTCCCACTCATAACGCGAGCGGTCAAGGATTGAGTCTCAACCAGACTGCTTCGCTCCAACAAGGGATCAGTCTCAACTCTTCGTACATGGGATATTCAGTATTCCCGCCCCATTCGACGCCCGTGCAACAGACCACCCCCACCACCCCCACCCAATCCGCTCCTGGTCAGAACGCTTTGTTCCCCACTCCGTTCTCGCAGCCCATGATGAATGCAGCTTTCCCCATGTTCCGGCCGGGTATCCCGCTGATGACAGTGCGCTCGAACACCCCGCCCCCACCTCCTCCCGTTCCAGTTCCACCACATGGCCTTTTACAATCTCAGTACAATACTGGCCCATTGCTCACCAAAAGCTATAGCCTGCCAGCTGACCATCGATTTGGAAAAGCTGCGACTGAAGTGTATTTACCGGATTCCAGTACGCTAACGGGTAAATTTGGATTATCCAAGTTTTTTTGTAATACGTACAATTAGGAAAGTTCTCATTATCTGAATTTTTCAAGTTGATGCAGTTTGTTAAGGTGTTTGTAATTAATTTCTCATATACTTGCGTTTGGGTTTTTGGAAACAAACACATGATTGGTTGTCTGAAGGGAAATTATGTGTTTCAGGGAATCACAATCAAGATAAAAATCTAGTGACTGCAGGACTTTCATCACTAACAGGAGCTGCTTCGGTGAAGCCACCACATCTTTACAGCAGAGGATTATTGCTTCATAGTGAGTTATTGTTATTTGTAATTCCATAAATTGAAGAGCGCATTGCCGAAACGTCTTATCTCCACTTTTGATCAATTTTGAGTAAAGAAGTTCTGAAAACTATCTGTGCATTGCTGATTCCAAATATTTTATTTTAAAGACTCAGAACTTGTTATTTCCTACGGATAAGCGCTCTCAAAAACCACGTTTATATGCAAAGTCTATGGTCAAATGAATAACAAAAAAACCAGTTTCCTGAGAAATTATATTTCATGGAGTTGAGACATTTTGGAAATAAACTCTTCAATTGCCTATGATCATAAAAAAATGCTTGAATCGTTCTCGTTTTCAACTTGACAGATGTAGGAGATTTGCATCTTGTAGGGCACCCACTGCAACACCAGTTGGCGGCACCGATAAGAACGTCGCTAGTTCTGCCTCAACAGAGGCCTATGAATAGGTTCCCAACTCCTCAAGGTGGAGTTTGTACAAATGTGAATCGACCTCCGAAAGTACGAAAACAGAGAAGCAGAGCCTGCAGTAGCAGCAAAGTAGATAGTGCCAACGTTACACCACAAGCTTCAGTTGACCTTCCTGATAGTTGTAAGTTGAGGACTAAATTGTCTCCTAGATGATTCTTTTTTTTTTCTTTTCACGTTTTAGAACGCTTTGCATTAAAAAAACAAACAAACTGGTTTATTTTTTTCTTTTTCCATCTTTTGTAGTTTATTTCTTTTAAACTCATTTTTTACATACCTGTGTATCAGCTTCACCGATAGTGAGATAGCTGTCAGGGTGTTGGTGTTAATGATGTGTCTCTCGCTAGACAGAGGATGGCGTCTGGTCACAATGGATATGAAGTGCGTCCTTAAGAAATATTTTAATTCACTTGTTTAGTTAATGATACAAATTTTGGAGAATGAGGACATTATAATGACAGTTTAGCTTTTGATGTCCAATTTAGCTTCTCAAAGTGTGGTTTATGGCAAAATAAATACAAAAATTAGAAGACATATAATATAGAATTAGAATCAATTTATGCATTGTTGAATATGTGGAATCGTTATTTTTTTTAAGAATAGTATAAAAAATACATGTTTGGATGATTTTTGATGTTCAGTACGGTAAACTAGCAGTTGTACCCGGCGCCAACCGAATCAATAGATGTCAATAGGTGGCGCTAGTGGTATTAAAATGTAACAACATAGCATGGCTTCACAGTGTGTTCATAACTCTGGATCCAAATCCACGCAACGTGAAAGATTACTATAACCACTCGGTGGAGGAATGTCCAACTTCAAGCGTCAATATCTTGGGATTGACAGACATAGAGAGCTGAAAATAGCTGTCTTGACCTAGGAATCGCAGTAGCGCGTTAAATTTTTTTTTGCATTGCTCGAGTGATATGTTGGGGAGGAGTTAGTGGGACAGATATAATATATACAAACAAATTTTGAGAAATTATAGTTATATAGATGTTTGTCAATAATGGAACATTTGTGAAGCGAGAGATGCTTAGTTGTTTTTTGTGTCATTTATTGTTTTTAAAGTCAGTCTTGTCTTTTGCGATACAACAACTTTAAGTGCAAACATTATTAGGTTTCGCTGTGCAAATTTAGCTTTGGGTTTGCTTTAGCGGTACTGGTTTAAAGGAGCTGTTGTTTAACAACTCGTTTCGAATTTTACGTTTTGAGTAACGTTTTTCTTTTCTTTTCTTTTTTGTGTGATTTTGTTGTTACAGCTTGGGGCCATATTTTAGAAATTCAGAGCTTTCCCGAGGGATTGAAACGCAGCGAGGCGGAGCGTTACTTAGAAGAAGTGACCACCTTTGGTGGGAAGTTAGTCTTCTGTTACGAGGGCAACGTGAACGTTGCCGACGATAGTTTAGGTGATTTTGTTTTATCACCCAAGTACCAGGTGTTTGCAGCGTTTCAGTCGGAAACTGAAGCCCAAAGTGCCCTGGTGAACATCAAGACGAGCAAGTTTCAATTGAGGCTACTGTTGAAAAAACCACCTTTGGAACTTTTAAGATTAAGTTAATCTTTCTTAGAGATTATTTTTGTATAAAATTGAACTATTTTGTCCGTGATTTGTTATGCAACCATTATGGCAGCACGAAGACTCCAAAGATAATCTAACAAATGTTGTACACTTGTCGAATAATAATAATAATAATAATAATAATAATAATAATAATAAGAATGATGATGATGATGATGATAATATTAATAATAATCATGTTTTAGCAGTGCCATACAGCAGGTCTGAAGGCATCAACTGCGTCAGGCAGCAAGAAAAGGAAATCTAGCACAATGTTGTTGAAGTTACCTTTTGAATTAATAATATTAAGGACAATATTCTGTACAGTTGTCAGTATTTAAGTCATTACAGCTCAGTAGTGAAAGGAAATTTTTTTCATTTGTGACACAACATGGATGCCAATTTTCTGATTTGTTTTTTTTCCGACGATAGCTACGTATGTGTCATAATTTTCGTTATTTCATCGAATTTTTGTTTTGTCGTTACCGAAATGCAAAAAAAAAAGAACGAAAAGTTGGGTTTGTTTCAAACGAGATGTAGTTGGTAGATGCTTGTTTCTCTTCCTCCCATTGGTCGATAGCGGTATACATTTTTGTTTTCTTTTTTATTTTTTAAAAAATTCTTTGTCATGAAGTTCACCCATTAGATTGCGTCGTCGCAGTTTCAAGGACAAAATATATATATATAAATATATAAATATATATTAAAAAAAAAAACAAATAAGAAAAGACCTTTGTGGTATTAGCTAAAAGAGTCTCCTAGCCATTTATGCTAAATCCTGTTATTTGTGATAAATTTATACGTAAGGTTGTAAATGAACCATTATTTCCGATCACATTAAAATGTTCGAAAGAGTACTTTTAAGCATTGTTTCTGTGTACGAAAAAAAAAAGTCAAATGCCCATTTGTTACCCCCCCTTGATGGCCTTTAAAAATAAAATGACGGAAATGCAACGATGGAACTTTTTCTGACTGACACATTGCATACAACAAGGACGAATGAAGTAAACTAGTACAAAAGTAGTGGCTGGTTCTGATGGAATATGTTTTGCTGGTTATGTTTTGTAGTTTTTTTCTATCTGTGTGTAATATACTAATTGAGTGTTAAATACTATTAGTGGATGATGTGATGCCTGAGATGATTCTGGGTACAATTGTGTACTGTGATGATGCACTGCATACAACAGAAGTTGAACATATTTAATTTATTTAATATAATTGAATTAAAACTATTTTATGTTATTTAAAAAAAAATATTTTAAAAAATGAATACTTTGTTGAAAAAAAAAAGTTATTGGCAATGTATAAAATTCTATAAGGTAGAATGCTTATTTTATTATTTTTGTTTGTTCAAATGCACAATCTTCTTTATATATATAATTCTCTAAGGTAGACCCCCACCTTCTAAATCCACGCAGGTTTACTATAGCAACCAGGGTAAACAATGAAATTCACGGGATCGCTAGCTGGCGTATGTTACGCCAGGTCAATCATCTAGTAATAATATAAAAATTTATATATTATAAATAATATATTAATGTAATTAACTAAATAACCCAAATACGGGATGGAATATAATCTGGCTTGAATATAATCTCGTACTATCATGCCGCCACCACCTTAATCTCGGCCACTTTGGCAAAGTATGAAGTAAGCGTGGAATAGTTATGCAAGAATTTAGGTTAGGTTTTAATTTAGACTTAATGTTTTGTTTTGTTTTTAAGAGAAAATGTTTAACCCGAACAGCTCTGTACAAAGATGTTATTTCATACTTTGCCAAAAGAGACCAGGCATTCTATACATTGCTGATAACATTATTTTTTATTTAATTGCATTATTTGATGTTTAATTATTTCATTCGAAGCTGTTGTGTTAATGGAGTATTATTTTATGTGGTCTATTAATTGAGTTGGGGTGGGAAAATGGTGTAGAGAGACATGTTATTATTCCTTAAAATGCATAAATTGAATCGTTTCAGACCAGTCTATAGCCTAAGGACGTTGGGTAAGTGCCTATAATTTTCACTTTCGGATCTTGGAGCAAGAATATAGAACGAAACTATTGTCTGAAATTTTTTTGTCATCTCTTTCACTTGGTTGTTTCACTCGCTGGCTCCCCTTCCGAATCAATGGAAAAGCTACTGATCTTTGGAAAAACGACGTAATTGCATTTTAAAATTAGCATGTGACTTAAGGCCTGTCAACTAAAGTTAACAAATTTTTTGCAGAACCTGTTTATTTTCTTCTATAATGAACAGGAATTATTACAGTTGACAGGAATTATTTTCAATCTAAAATTTGAAGGCGTCAGAAGTTTTTACAATTTTCATCAAAACTGAATTTTTGGAGCTAAGTCGTTATGCCACTCAACTCCTCAATTTAACTATGACATAGAGGCTAAGTTCACTTTGGACGTTTTTCGCTATAAACGCTCGTAAACGTTTTCTGAGTTACGCCATGATTCTACCCAACTCTTCAATTTTTTTTATATTGAATTTGATATGAAGTGCTTTGAGTAAAAGTGAACTGAGTAAGTCTACAAACGTCAAGCTGAGGAAAATCACTTCAAAGTTTGGTAGGGCATATTGGAGATTATGGCATTTAATGTCAAGTATTCATTTTAAGATGGTCACCATTTTGGGTTACATTCTTCATTGACAATGGTCCTTTGTCAAACATGGCAAATTTGACTAAGGTCATGTTTGCTCTAGTGCTTCATATCAAAGGACATCTGGTTTGGGTATGCAAGTTTGTGTCGGGTAACCTCGAGTATTTTCTTTAGTTATACCACCGTGTAGACTTGAAGATACCATTTGAAGGCTTGCCCGGAATAACGTTGCATGTAACAATGTGAGTAAATGACAAAAGAAGTATTCAGCAACACATTGATTGTCACTTATTAGGTGCCCAATTTCGAAGTGATATATGTATGTTTTAGGTAGGTATGAGTTTTGTTTAGTGACAGCACTAGCTTGACCAATATATGAAGCACAGTTTTCCATAATCTCAATATTGAATTTTTGTAACATACAACGTTATTCCTTTCCTTGTTTCCGTACTATCTTACTGTATGGTTATAGCTAAACATATATGTTTAACCATGGTTTCATTGACCTTGAATTGATTTTCAATGAACTCACTCAGGTCTAAAAGACTAAAACCATAGCTATAGAATTATAACTACCAAGTTGTAGCCAAGGGTCAATTTAGTCAGAATTCGGTGTCGTTTTATTTGTTTACATCTATCCAACAAAGAAAGTTGAACAAACAATAGTAATTATAAGACGGGATGAATTGATGCTACAACAGCAGACCACTGCCAGAGCGATTTAATTGTTACAGACAGTAGGCTTGGTTTTTAGACTTAAATTATTATCTTTTTTATTTATTTTTTTTTACATTTTTGTTTAATTAACACAGATTGTAGTAATTTAGACTTTCCTACCCGAAAATTCATGATAAACAGATTGTAGTGCTTTCCTGCCGCGCACAGCGCATCGCTACAGCTTTTGAAGGCTTTACAGCATAACACAGTGCATTGCTACAGCTTTGGAAGGCTTTACAGCATAACACAGTGCATCGCTACAGCTTTGGAAGGCTTTACAGCATAACACAGCGCGTTGCTACAGCTTTAGCAAGCTTTCCAGCATTACTACTATAACAAATTGGCGTTGGTTTTAATATGAATCATTGCTATTAAAATTGAAATATGAAAGATTTATACTGTAATTGGTCAATATATGATAAAATAACAATGAACAATTTTTTAAATTGTTCACATCAATAAAATTTAAGGGTAAAATTAAATTTTTGATTGACATATTATCGGAAAATAATTCATTGTCGAAAAATAATCGATAGCTATGAATAATTTATCAAACAATTGATTGCAAGTTAACTGTAACAACGTTCATTAAATGTTGACGTTTCTTAACATGTACAACATTGCCTTTTTTTTTAATAACAAACCAGGTATATACATTGTACTTTCCGTTCCGGATTGAAATTTTTCTTCATTTGAAATAGGTTTGTACCGGTCATATTCGGATAATCGAGTTTGTAATAATAATGTTAACTGTAATAATGTTTAATAATAATAAAAAATTTTTTTGGTAAGTCCAACTCAACTGTGCTCTATCAATATTGCTGCAAGGCTAAAAATCGTATGCTGTAACATTTTATTTACTTTACATTCGTATTTACTATTCGCCAGTTAGCTAAAGGAAGGCGCTGAAAGCCTTTAAAAGCTGTGACAATGCGCTGTGTTCAGCAGTAAAGTTGTTATACACAAAAGCTGGTGTCTACTTTAAAGACTATAGAGTAATAAACTATAGACTAAATTAACTTCATGGTAAATGATCGGTGATGAAAATACTTGATGCAATTAAGTCTACTCTATATTTCTAACTAACTTCTTTAATAACATTCTAGCAGAATGTCACTAAAGGAACTAATTGTCACAAAAGAAATGGTTACACTGCTTTTTTGAACTATCAGGAGTAATGCCATCGTTGTCAACCCTGGTGACACCTCTGTAACCAGTGTAATTAATTGTTTTATACTTTATTTATTGGTACTCAAGAAATTTACACTTTACACTTTAACTCTTTCGTTGGTAAACGTTACTTCATATCCATCACCAGCCAACTGACTAATGGACACCAAATTTTCTGATAGGCCAGGTACCAAATACACGTCTTCTAACTTCAACGAGTATTTTCTTCCTTTGTAGTTG
>JAQIWH010000299.1:0-56631 GCA_034695005.1 Cryptops parisi | reverse complement strand
TTCTAGTTTGTTTTATTTGTATAAAAATAAGTTTATACAGTACCCTATAATATAGAATGTTACGATAAAAGAAAGTGGCCAACTAATGTAGTAAAGAATAAATACAATATAATACCAAAATACCGGTATTTCTAATCGAATATCGGTATTTGAATACCGTGAAAAAATGATCGGGATCCCGGCTACATATACAGTACACGAAAGAAACCGTTAAGACTGATGATTTAAAATGACTAGTAATGAAACAAGAAATGTAAAAATTACCTTTCATTACTCAAAACAGGTTATTGCGCAATATAAGCTTGCATACGAGCGAGTTACTACTAAATTCGAAACATGTCAAATAAAAATAAAAGTAAACATGTCGCAACAGGTGTTACTTGTAAAAGGATTCAACAAATGAAAAGCTTTCCCGGAAGAACGCACGTTACCAATCACAGTTTTGAGTGAATAGCAAAAAAAAAGTCAAGTCGTTCTTCACGAACGCGCTGTTTGTACTTTAGTTACACAGGGTTGTAGTTGTGTTATTTTCTTCTTGGTGATAACACCACTAGCTAGGCCAATGTATGAACATATTTTCATACTAATTTTGAGTTTTGTCAACGTTCTGCCGAGCAAGCCTTCAAATATTGATGTAACTAATCGTTCACGATAAGAAACACTAGTCGATTCAATAAGAGGGATAGGTTTCTAGCCAACCTCGCATAAATCGCGTTTCGAAATTTCTATAAAATGGAAAAACTTTGGCCAAAAAGATGATAAAAGCAAAATATGATCTTCCCTATAAGTATAACGACCGTTTGGGAATACTTCTCTCTCAAGTTTATTAGAAAAATCTCATAAATGGAAGGTTTTTTTGTAATCCAAACTGTAATAATACCAATATAAAATTATCACTGTTTTTAATGCTTAATGTTTTAGTGTAATTAATGCCTTTTTATACAAACATGATGTTTTCTTTTACAAAAAAAAAACAACATGTTTGGGGGTAATTTCCTCTGATCATTGGTGTCCTAAACAATTGAGCAAAATGTTTTTGACATTTTGAAAATAAACATAGAAAAAAGAAAAAAAGTTCGATTCTTCACTAAGTATCGATACATCGAGTGAACAGAAAAAAAATCATAAAACTTGTTTACACTTTTGCAGCAAACCATGACGGAATGACATCACGCAACGTCACTTGGGCTAACCTCACCCTACAAGTCCAAACACTATTCTAGCATTGGATATACAATACAGCATACGTAACGTGGTTGGACGTTTGGTTCCTCAGAAGAGCTCATTGATAGCTGGAAGGGGAAAGAAAGTTTTCGACTGTAAACGCCAGTCAACCAAAAACACACACACAACAACACACGAGATTCAGTTTTGGTTCGGGTTCGAAACACCTTGTTGGAGTTTTAGGTTACTGGAGAAGCGAAAACAAAGTGATTGAAAAGTTGTGACAAAGAGTCTAGAAACATGTGTCGTGTGAATTATTTCTGTTGTGGGTGTTCGTTAAAGGCTGGAGCAATCACCGCTTCAGTATTTCAAGGGGTAAGTGAAAAAGCAATACAAAAGTAAATATTTTACCACTCAAACCGGGGTGACGCCCTAGGTGCTCAAAGGTTCGCAACGGCTTTTATGATTTGAAAAACAACTACAGAAATATATGTTTAATACAAATATTTTATATAAATAAAAACTAAAAAAAATATGCTAATGATGGTAATTAGTTATAGTTATAAAGGTGGCAATAGTGATGACATCAGAAAACTCGCATAATTGGACGCAACAGATGTTGCAAAACCAGACAAATGTGAGGCGCCAGTCATTTTTTCAGAGAAAGAAAATTTCACTTTCGTTGAAACTGGAAATTTTAAAACTACTGTTTATACAAGTGAAATAAAATAAAAATGGTTAAAAAAATAGTAAAAAGTAAAAATAGTAAGTGGTTAAAAATATTTGTAAATGTTTAAATGTTATATACAAACGAAAAGTCGGACACTACTTTGGGTTTAAGCCATTTTTTTCGGGTACATCACACAGCTTGCTGACCTATATAATTATAACCACTTTTGCAATTGTACATTTCACTTTAAATTAGCATTATATATAGTATATTGTATTAAACTGTATTTTTATACTATATTTTTATATTTTATGTTGTATTTATTACAGTATTATTTTTGTCCTAAAAATCCATTATAGGTATATTTATTTGCGCAACACTAAACGAAAATAAAAGATTGCGTATTTTGTAATCCGAAACGATATTTTTATAGTAGTGGAATCCGGTTATTATGATCATTTTGAGACTTGTGCTTTCTGACAAAAACGGGCTTATAACATCATTAAACAAGGGATAAAACATTAAACAGTGTTGGGATCGACTGATTATGATAACAATAGCCGACTGATAACATTATCCGTGATTATAATAACCGGATTCCACTGTATATAATTGTATTATTATTAATTTCGAAATATAAATTAATTGAAACTAAACCGAGAATTTCCAAAATAATTGATAAAAAAATTGGTTATATAAAATAATCTGGATTTTCTAACACGTAGTTAAATCCGAAAAAATCCGGTTAGAATTTGAATATGGAAATCCTGACTTTGGATAGCCAAGTAAAGCTGCCAGGTTTTAAATTAATGCATCCGGTATAGGCCTACATTTTTTTTTATATTTTTAATATTTATAAATTATTAATCTCGACATACAATTAATTAACCAATCATAATAATGAAGATTTTAAAATTGTTTTAAAACATTGTTATTCAAAGATATTTATTGTTAAACATTTGCTCTGTTCTTAATATTTTTTTCCTATGTTAATTTATTCTGTTACATGTTTCTATTGGACGCTTCATAACAAAATAAAATACAATAATACTAAAATAAGGGTGTTCAAAAATGACCCGGATTTTCTAACACATTTAAATCCAAAAAAATATCCGGTTTAAATTTGAACAAGGGAAATGATTAAGTCTTAACCTTGAGAATTCAACCTAAGTTGTACGGTTTTCTGTACGCATCGAATTCAAGGCTAAAAGTGTATAGTTTAACTTTTGATTCTTAGAAGCATCTTTATAAACATTTCCCATTTTTGTTTTGTCCAAAAAAAAAATGAAATCTTTCATAATAAAATATTTATATAAAATAAACATAGTATACTATATATTTTTATTCTTCTTGTTGGTTTTGCATAACTAAATGCATAACTAACCACCTCCTCTAGTGAAAAAAACAAACTGGCTAATGGCCAAGGTTAAATTACCAATGCGTGTACAGTATAGTACATTTGATAATTAACGAATCACAAGTATAACTTCCGTTTTTAATGTTGATAAAATGCTTATATGAAGGTTACACCTTTAAGATATTAGATATGGGGGTTTCAAAAGGGGGATATAATTATATTCCAACCATTGCAGCTGGATCGTTGCTAATCGCAACTTCAACTAATCGCAAATGTATATTTATTCTGAACGTTGGTATCTGAAGTTTCGGAATGTGAATTATCGCGCAATGATTTTTTGGCTCTACAACTGTGTATAGAGGAAATATGAGACGTTTCGCATTAAACGATAGAAACAAAACACGTGGCTTGCATCTTGGTTGGTATCAAGGTTATTGGGTGTACCGTGTGTAAAGTCCAATGAAATACATTGTTTATTGTCGCCAGTCCAATAGGGACCAAAAAGAAACAAAGAATACAACAAAAAACGAATAAACTAAAATAAAACAACCATTTGTACTCTACTACAATGTTTAGAACAATGTAATAAAGTCGGTATAATTATTAGTGTTATGTAATGTTGACAATTATCGTTTCAATGAATACATAATTATAATTGTTTAATCATGTTTAACAAAGGGTGTATGTGTATGCTTACATTTGAGTCATTCCATGCCAAATCTGACAACGAATTTACCTTACATTTTTTGATTTTGATGAAACTTGGTATACACCATGGCCACCTCGTGAAAAAAAAATCCTACTAAAATTTTAGATTTTTAAGTCTCATATTTTCCAAGTTATTAAGGTTACAAAATTTCATTTTAAATTAAAATTTGGATGTTACCATGCTGTATTCAAATTGCTCTAACTTTTGTTCTAATTGAGCTAAAGGTCTAAAATTTGCATCATTTTAAAAACAATTTCTAACATGTATATTAAAATAAAAATATTAATATATTTCATATACTTTATTAAAATTTTTTTTTGTTAGAATATTTATGGGGGTGTTGCTAACATATATACCAACTTTCAAGTCGGGATGAAAAAAAGTTTAGGAGATACATATTTTTAAATAATAAGGTGTGACAAATTCAACTGATGTTGTGTAGAATGGTGCAGTGTCTTACTACTGCTTCTGTCCCCATGGCCAAGGTCAGAGATCCTTGTCTCCTGCTAATGCTATGGTCATTTAGCCATGTGATCAAAACTAGAGAACTTTGTAATAGAGCCATTCAACTGAGATATCATATTCATATACATATGATATGCAATAACCTGTAAGCTTTTATAAAAATTAAAAATATTCATAACAAATCAGTATGATAAAAACTTAATTAGAAGCTTTACAAAAGCGTAGAACGATGAATGATGTGATGAGTGTCAGGCATGTAGAACCCCTCCCGAAATCTAATCTAAGTTTTTATCGCATTGTTTTTAAAGAGAATCTAGTTTCCAAAGTATTTTACAAATTAGACTGTAGTAGAGTAAGCAAAGTGAGAACCAGTCCAATGTAACAAAATTCACATAAATCGAATCAAACATGCAATTTTTCAAAACTCGCCAAAATGTGTTACTCAAAAGATCACATAAATTGAAATTCGCATAAATCGAAATTTGCAGAACTCGAAAATGGAATTACTCAAAACTCGAATAACTCAAAGATTGCATAAATTTAAATTCACATAAAGCGAAACTATGTATAAAGCGTGTTCTTTAATTCAACTTGTTATACTCTAGCTTCATTTTGTGAGTGATTAAGTTTGTGAGTGAGATGGGAATTTTTTTGAACGTACAGTATACTGCCATCAGTCATTTACATCAGTTCATGAAAATATACTGTATAGTCAATGTATCAAAAATGCATAAAACGAAAACCGTATAAAAAAAAACAGATGTAAAAAAATTCGCATATACCTGTATAAAAAAATAAATCAAATTTCAGACCCTCCTGAAAGAAACCCTTTGTTTACTGGTCTGTGAATGCCAGTAATGAAAACAATTACATATGTCATACATAAATATACTTTTTTAAAGATATGTTTACAATATTTGATTTTTAGTCTATTTATTTAATTTTTCTCAACAGTTAACACATAGTTGCATATCATTTTCTTTCTTTATGAACGAAAACGCGTTCATAAGCTGGTTTCACAAAGTTTTGCATGAATTAATTGTCATATTGTGAGATGAATACAGTACAACAACAGTGACAAGGCTCTGTGACCTTGATGGGGAAAAAAACAGTGATGATAGACCTAGTTGCTGCTGAATCTTTTCAGCTCAAAACAATCAAATTTGTAACACCATACAACTTAAAAATATGTATCTCCTAAACTATTTTTCATCCCGACTTGAAAGTTGGTATATATGTTGGCAACGCCCCCATAAGTATTCTAACAAAAAATAAAAAATTAAAAAAAAAGCATATGAAATATATTAATATTTTTATTTTAATATACATGTTAGAAATTGTTTTTAAAAAGAATTAATAAGTTGTTGTATATCACGTTAAAGCTTATTTAATTAGCTTTAAAATGATAAAAATTTCAGAACTTTAGCTTAATTAGAGAAAAAGTTAGAGCAATTTGAATACATCATGGTAACATCAAAATTTAATAAAAATGCAATTTTGTAACCTTAATAACTTGGAAAATATGAGACTTAAAAATCTGAAATTTTGGGAGGATTTTTTTCTCGAGGTGGCCATGGTGTATACCAAGTTTCATCAAAATCAAAAAAGGTAAGGTAAATTCGTTGTCTGATTTGGCATGGAATGACTCATATGCAATTTAAATTATTGATTTAGTATTTCATTTTTAATTAAAAATTGATTTTCCGAATTTGCTTCAGCATGAAAGAGCTTCAGGGTCAAGAGCCACATACGTTGATCGTCACTAGTGGAACGCTTTGTCCATTGCAGCGCTGCGTTGACGATTTTCAAATTAAATTTCCAGTTTTGTTGGAAAATCCTCACGTCATCGAGGATTATCAAGTACTCGCTGGTGTCGTTTCGGTCGGACCAGACGGAGTGAAGTTGAATTCCAAATTCGATAACAGGTACATTGACGATTACTGACATCGTTTTGGAATCGGTATTTTATTATGCAATCATTATGTGACTTTTGTTTTGTCGTTATATTGTAGGACTGTAGCGTATTTCGATTCGCTTGGAAAAACTATTTTAAACATCATTCGCATCATCCCAGGAGGCGTTCTCGTATTCTTCCCATCTTACAGCATTATGAGGCAGTGCTACGAACGATGGGAAACGACGTCTATTTGGATCAAGTTTGGAGAGATCAAACTGGCGTTGATCGAACCTGCTACCAAGGAAGAGTTCAACGAAACAATGCACAAATACTACGACGCCATCAAAGATCCTTCGAGAAAAGGAGCGTTGCTTTTTGGAGTTTGTCGTGGAAAGGTAAACTGTTTTATTCAACTCGTTTTATATGCTTTATGCTACCTTTCATTTGTGAGTGAGTGAATTGTGAAGTGATAATTGTTAACGTATACTGTCATCTACAAGTGTTTGCGATAATGTTATATAATTGAAAATGAAACTGACAATGTACAAGTACATTAAAATTGTTTTTTAAGAATATGTTTCATACATAGCTTCACTTTATGCGAATTTAGATTTGTAATTTTTGAGCTATTCGATATTTGATTTAGGCGAGTTTTAAGTGATTCCATTTTCGATATCTGTAAGTATCGATTTACTGTATGTGAATTTAGTTAATGTAATCTATGAGTAATGAGATATTCAATTTATGCGAGCTTGAGAAATTTTATTTTTGAGTTCTGAAAGTTTCGGTTTATGCGAATTTATATTAATGTGAATAACACGATATTTGTTTTAAGCGACTTGAAAAATTCCATTTTTTGATTCGATTTATGAAAATTTTGTTACATTGAACTCATGTGCAGTTTTCGAATTTTTGTGCTTCTCACTTTATGCGATTTTTGGTCCATTGAACTATACAGTATATTATCAAACATCTGTAGATGCGTTCTTCAATTCTCAGCTCACTCTCACAAGTTAAGCTAATGTAAAGCGTATAATAAAGCATGTTACTGTATTAAAAATGTATTTTCGATGTACTTGCTAATAATCTATATTTCTGATTTCCAGGTTAGTGAAGGAATCGATTTTACTGACATGAACGGGCGAGCTGTTATTATCACAGGAATACCGTTTGCGGCAGTTAAAGAGCCGCGGGTGATGTTGAAACGAACCTATCAGGATGGGGAGAACAAAGTTAATCGGGTGAGAGATTATATTGCAGTTGATCCTATGTTTTTTGTACGACGACGAATTAATATTCACCTGTGATTTAGAATGCATTATGTGGCTCGGAATGGTACATGCTGGATGCGATTCGTGCCGTCAATCAAGCCATTGGGCGGGTCATCCGACACAAAAACGATTATGGAGCCATCTTATTGTGTGACGAGAGGCAAGTTATTCGTGTTGCACGTTGAGCTAGTATGTTACTTTTGAAACTAGCCATTTTAAGCAATTTATGACCATTGACAGGTTCAACAGTCCTAATTTGAAACAAAAAATGTCATCGTGGATCAACAAGAAAATTACAAATTATCAGTCGTTTGGAAAATTAATGGGAACTTTGGCTGGGTTTTATAGAACTGCAAAGCAAAAGGCGAGTGGTAGTTAGTTAATTTAACGGCCGAAGTGTTAATTTAAGTCAATTGATGCAAAGTATGTTAACATTTTGTTGCCATGATGTGCTTGTAGTTGCCAGTTCCAGGAGAAATTGCAGTGGTACCGGATGTGTCGGATTATGAAGTTATTGCGCCAGCAGTACCACGAGTCCGGATTGAGTACGAACCCGAAACCAAACCTCGTAGGTTTCTTTCACCGGATACGCATGCAAGGCAAGGATATTATGTTATTTTGCTGTGACTGGTAGTTTATTAAATGTTGTAAATGACTCTTTTTATATGTTATACATAGTGAACAATTTTTCATTCCGTTACAGATCAGCTGACACGACAGAAGCTGATGTTTCTCAGGTATATTCTTCACCAGGTCTGTTTTTCTTTAGAGTTATGTTTATTTTCCTTTTGCGTACTTACGTAAATTTCAATTCATGTTTTACGTTCCTGAAACTTCTCTTCAAATTTTAACCCCAGAATACAACGCATAAAAAAACAAAGCAAACAACCCATATATAAGCATGGGTCCTGAAATGCTTCCCTTCTGATACAACATAAAATTAAGTTCCGTAATTGCATTGTATTGTTTTCTAATATGTAAATCGGTATGCATTTCCAAGCCCATGTTTATGTAGACATTTGCTTTGTTTCGATCATAGCATCCGTGGTTAAAATTGGACCAGACCTTTCAGGAACACCCTGTACACTCACATCACTAAAATATTTACTTCAATATGTGACTATCAGAACCATGTGCAGACAAGATGGTTGCAACCACTTCTTCCAGTGAGAATGCTGGTGTTTTTGATTTATTGGGAGTGGGTCATGTTCGTACGCAGTTTTCCTTCAATTACAACGAACCTAGTACTTCAGCTCTTCGTATTCCATCAACACGCGAGGTATTGAAATCATTCTTTGTATCCTGTATTACTCTAACGAAAATCTTGCGGATTTTAGAAATTATTCTATTTATTCATTCATTTATTTTATCTTGGAAATGTAGGATTCAACAGTTCCTCGTAAGAAGCGAAAAATAGTAGTCAAACCAAACGATAGTAAAAATTTTGTAACCCTGCCAAGTCAATCGGATACTACCAAAGTCACTGACATGGGAAAACCCAGCAATGACTCATTTAAAAGTGCCGACACGTTGTCGGGAAAGACATCAGAAGTTAGAACTTCGGCAGCTGCTAAAGCCGAATTGTATCGGGATTATTTGAAAAAGGTCAGGAGTATTTCTTTTATCGTTTCTATATGATCATACAGTAATTTTTGCTTTGTCATAAAGAAAAGTACTTAATACCTGGCTATAGTATCTAACATAGTAGTTTGTTAGGTTGATAGTTGTCGATATCTGGTTGTTGCATTTTGCTCTACCCTGTAGTATATTTTATACTCACTTTATGACTTGGTTAAAAACTACTTTGTTCACTTAGTTTGTTAAAATTAATAAAAGCAATCTTCTTTTACAGATCAAAAAGACGCTTGCTGTTGAACAATATGCGTCGGTTACCGCAGCACTAAAGCAATATGGAATGAAAAAAGTTTATTCCAATTTAACGAACCTCCTGAAAGTCGCATTCGGCAACAAACATCAAGACCTATTCAAAGGTAATTTACATATCTTTTGTTTATTTTTGGTTAAGAGAAAATGTGATGTATTTTATTGTTTCATTCAACTTTTTTTTAAAATGTTGAAACAGTACTGAAATTAGTAATAATAATGACCCATATCTATGGATTTGTGTCATGAATGCTTTGTGTTTTACACTAGAGTTGGTTGCACATTATTTAATGTTCACTTTCCATACTAATGTTAAATTTTCACCCTTCCCGTGCTATTACACGGGCTAAGAGTGTAGTGTTTTTTTAATGTGTTCAATGCTTACAATTTTTATTAATTTTGTTTTCAGAATCCCGTGTATTTCTTTTACCTGACCATAAAAGATTATTTGACAAAGAATTCCTCTCAACGTCTTGATTTCCCGCACGTTTGAGGAACCGCAGTTAACCAAGCAATTTGTACAGTGAGTACCTTTTAAATTTTGTAGCTCAATTTTAAATAAACACAATTTTTTTTTTTTTGCGAACTACTGTAATCGATTTGAATTAAATTATATTGCTAGTAAATAACTCTTTGAAAGTGACTGGAAAGTTTTTCTTTTTCTTAATGCAATTAATTGTTTTAACTCTTATAGCTTCACAATATTCATTAGAAAATCGTTTTCGGTAGTAGTCTTTACGTTTTCACACACAGTGGTGCTTTCGTAGCTGGTGAGAAGAAGCACTCGTCTTTTATACAGTAGATTGCGCAATCCAGTGGCAGAACGTTTTCAATTCAAAACACTGTAATTCCATTATTTTGATTTGTTACCAAAAAGCACTGGTTCCAAAGTTATCACTTAAACCAGATTCTACTGTAGCTCAACTTGCCACACCAACATTCGGCCTTACGGATAACAAAAAAATTATACACAAAGGCATACAAGTTCATTGGTAACTTTTTATTGTAAAGTAAATGTTGAAAATACTCTTTTTTTTTCTTTATTTTTTTATATATATATTTATGATGAAAATAGTTATGATTATTTAGAAAGTTTTAATGAACCTTTTCTTGTATGATTTATACAATGATGAACATTAGGTTACATACATTAAGCAGTTGAAAAATAATTCTCAGAAAAAAACAAACCAAATTCCAACATGTTTGAATGGAAAAACCTAGCTTCTTTTAAATATATTTAACTTGAATAACACTATCCTTCCGGCAGGACTAACTCTTATATTTACGATAAATGAAAATTAATCGAGTCAGTTCTTCATGTTGATGATAATACTCTTTTTTTTTTGTCCGCTTTCTATTTTGTCAAATTTTTTTTTGCATATTTTAAAACTTTTTTTTTTCAGTGGTACTTTTTTCTGTCGGCTTTGATCTCTTCAGCACGTCGACGGATGATAGCATTTTTTTCTTGTATTCTGCGTATTTTTGCATCCAGGTCACTCGGATTTGCGAACTCTGACTTTCCTGGATAAAATGTACATATCAAATCATGAAAACTACGAGTTGTAAACATATTAAACCATAAGAAAGCCATTAGGTCAAACAGCTAATAAATAATAATAATAGTTAAAAACAACAAATATTAAATAACAAAATGTCAATATACAGATGAGAAAAATGATGGATGAAAACTATATACATATTTTTCTTTTGTACATGGACAGCCAATCGCTCATAAAACTGAGCGATATTAAGGCAACTCTCTATATTTATATAACACCTGAGTTGGACGTAAAAACATTTTCTTCCAGCAAATAAAAGTTAACGTGTCACGTTAACATATACAAATAGGTTTGTTAATCCTACGATTACAATACCCATAAGTTACCTTATTTGTTTTGGCACCATAAACTATAACACATTTTACAGCACTGGTAACAAGAAAATAAAAAAGGTCCAAATCGAAACGAAAATTATAAAATTTTGACGTTTAAATAACAATATTTTTTTATAGCTTACAAAACAGCTGGTCCCTTGCGCACCTGTCATGTGAAATGACAGTTGCATCACAAATTAAAAGAAAAAAACCCTTTTTTTTTTTACAGACATTTAGCACGAATACAAATCGTATTAGAAAAATGTGTACAATCCTTATTTTTTTTTTGTACTAACTACCAAGTCTGAGGGGTCGACGAGTTTAAAATGAATCATAAAAAAAAACAAAAACAAAAATAAACCCAACTTTTTTTTTCAAACACCTTTCAATGACATCACGGGGACGGTAAAATATAAAATTGTATATAATTATTTTTTTTATACATGTCTTTTTTTTTTTGCACGATTTGAGTTGACGACGACGATGGAGATGAATGTATACAAATGGTTTTAAAGAGGCATAGTAAAATACAGAAAAAAATATGGGACATGAAACATAAAACAAAATTGTGCTGAAAAGGATTAAGAATTAGACTAGACTTTAAACATCATCAATTCGCTTTCAACATCAAATACTTTCGAGTAGCAAAACCAAATCGTCGAGCTTGATAAAAGGAAGGAAATTATCGTCCGTAACTACAAACAAGCAACGCTTGACAGTCAAAAAATATCGCGATTCCTTAATGTAAAACATGTATATAAATTTTTTTTGCGGTAAATTTAAAAAGCAATAATGTTTGTAACAGAATCATCACTCAAACGATAAAAAGTAATATCACACTAAAGCTCGCCTATAGCAACTTTCGCCCGGTTGCATTTTTAGCATCTACTAACACTTTATCACCATTCAATATTTGAAGAACTTATTTCCAAAACGTCTCAAGTCCACGAAACACAATTTTCAGTTAACGGTTTTTTAATTTAATTTGACTTTGCATATAAACGTGGTTTTTGAGTGATTTTCAGCAGGAAATAATAAGTTTTGAAAATAACATCGACGTTGCACGGATAATTTTCAGAACCTCCCAACTCAAAAAATGGAGATAAGAAGTTTTGGAACTAAGCTCTTCATTTGATCGGAGCAATTCTGTTACAAAACCACGGTATACGAATGAAATACACTACCAAAAGGTTTATATGAAAAATAATAAAATATTTTAAAGACAGCACTTTTTTTTTTCATAAAAAAAAAAAAAAATCTGCATGAAACATGAAAACACACGAGTGACAAAAAAAATGTCACAAGAATGATATTTTTTTTTTTGGTTTAAAAAAAAAAAACAAAAAACAAAACGTTACACAGGAGAATCACAATACGCTTAGTGAAATAGGTACACTTGCATTGGTTTCAAAATGAAAATCAGGATTGAGAAAGGTTACCTGTGTTACGTTCCCCAGATGTTAAAGATGGTTTTTTGTTGTTGATGACAATAGAATCGTTGAAATTTACTTTGACTCGCTTTCTCGCCGTCTGACTTTGTGACTTATTCCTGCGACGACGACGGTCGCTCGGCGGTGACCTCGACGTGGGCAACGATGTGGATTTGATGTTCCCATTCGCATCCGACCGATTGACAGGAACACCTAACCGCATGCGAACTGGAAGTTTTTTAGGAGACGTTTCGCTTTTTCCTGCTGTAAAGAGAGACAAATTAGAACTCGGGGACGTTTGACAATGACACAAACATAGTGAAAGGGGTCAAATTTAACCAAAAACCTAATTTATCACCAGTAAAAAATTTTCAAAACTTGTTTTTTGGTAAAATTTTACTTTAGGTTGGTGGGCAGAGTTTAGGAAAAATACTGTTAAGATAAATGGAATATTTTAATGTTGTTGAGTTTACCTAACCTAGTATTTATGTGTGAAGATAAATACTAGGTAGGTGAGTTAAAAAATATTCCATTTATCTTAAAGCTACTTCTCCTAAACACCGCCCACCAACCTAAAGTAAAGTTTTACCGGTTTGTTTTTACACCTCCAGTTTGTCTCGCCTCTCTTCTAGAGGCTTTGTCAGGTCTTTTCTCCTACCTGACGAAGCCTGTAAGAGAGGCAAAATGGTTGCGGATGTGTAAAAAAACAAACCAACCAAGTCTGTTCTGTCTACATGGCAAGATTTTTTTACTGTTAACAAACTATGTCCAACTTGGTTAGGAACAATTTATAACCTTTTGATAAACTATCAAGATCCACTGAAAGTTCTCCGTTGGCCTTGATTTCCATGTCGACCGCTTTCTTGACCACTTTCTTTTCCGACTTATCGTTTCCGTCATGCTTGTGGTGCTTCCTGTCTCGATCGCTTCTTGAACGTGAATGGTGATGCTTCCTTTTGCCTCTCTTCTCGTCTCGGAACGTTTCCAAACTTAGCTTCTCCTTTTCAGGCTTCACGACAGTGAGCACCGATTTCAGCGCCGGTGCTTTGCCCAAACTGCCCGACTTGGAGCCGTCGGAGGAAGAAGCGGATTCCCAACTGGATTCGCGGAGCCGTTTGCGCCGTCGAAATCTCAGGCACTCCCTCAGATCCACGTCTGGATCGCTGATGCTCAAGCTGATTTCGTTGACGCCCTTCTGCACCACGGAAGAAGCTGCACATTTGATGACGCTCGGAATCGGTTGACAGTTTTTCTCGCTGGATGAACTCGTTTCGTTTTCACTTTTCTCGCCCAGCTCGGAAACGCTAGGCGACGAAGACGACGAACGCTCTTTGCAAATCGTCGACCGCCTTTCGTCACTGTAAGCCGTCAATGGAGGCACGCCATCGGACGAGTTGTTATTTACAATGTTCCTCAAGCGCAGCTTGGAATTTGCTGGCTTGGCAACGCAAGGAGCCTCGAACTTTCTCTTCCGTGCTGCGAGTCGATCTTGAAGGTTATCTTCAATGGAATGTTTTAATTTGATAAAAGTATGTGGCTTTTTTAAATCGTTTTTAACCGGCAATGGCACTTGGGTGATGTCTTTGTTTACAACCAAAGTGGTTGTAGGCTGAGTAATTTGGGGTTTATCACTGTCACACTGTTCGTCGAGTATCTCATCCTTCGCAGCAGATGATTCCGAACACGACGAAGGACTACGTTCTTCGTGTGGAACATCCACTGTGTCATCTGCTGCTTGCGAATCATGTTCGCTAGCAGCAGACGTTGACGAAGATTCACAATCGCTCGCCGTAGGTTCCTTGTCGTTCTCTTTGTCGGAGTTCAAAGAAGCGTCGCCTTGAGTTTCCAGAGCATCCGTGGCCTGAAGGTGTGAATCGGACGTCCGGTCATCGGTCAAACTCCATGACATTTCTGTGTTTTCTTCGCTGTTGAGAAGACTTCCAAGGTAGTCGTCGTCGCTGTCATCGCTGCTCGAATCCGATTCGAAACGACTGAATTTACTATTACCTGAAAAGATAGTGGACACGTTAAAAACATCACCACATCAAATGAACAAAGAAAAGAAAATTGCCACCGAGCAAGACGTACTTTTAGTTTTTGTTTTGGACGACGAAGGTTCTGCATCTTTGCGAACATTTTCACTCAGTCGTGGATGGAATGAGAAGTTCGACCTGCTTTCCTCGACGTTACCGTCTAATGGCACGGGCTTTATCTGTATCAAGTTGCTAGCTGTTATCCGACTATTTGGTAACCGATGATTGAAATTGTACTGGAAATTCTGCAAAAAATAGAAAATAAGTCACTCGATCGATGGTACAATGTGTACAAGGAAGAACTAGTACATACTTTGGGTCGACGAGATGTCCGAGAGTAAATTTTGGAAGCAAATACAGGTGCTCTGGGTACAGGAAGCTAAAAAAAAACAACAACAAATAACATGATTAATAAATATTTCAATAACAAAAATTCAAAATAACAATAATCAAGCTATGTTACATCATAAGCTCTTTTGCAGTGTGCGTAGTTATTTTCCGGTTCATTCGGTTTCTTCGAATGAAGGGCAGCCGATCGCAAAGCATCCAGATCTTCTTCATCAGTTTTAGGAAACATTCCATTCAGAAGATGATTTGATTTGCCTTTCTATAAGAACCAAGTAGATTGATACATCGATCAATTTACAACTAGGAGTCCCACCTATGAATCGATCTTTACAAACAATACATACCGGCTTCAAGGATGCCAATACAGCTGACCTCAAAGCTTGAAGATCAACATCCTGAAATAAAAGTACAAACAGTTATACCATGTGAAATCACAACATGATCAAAATAAAGCCATTATAATACAGCAGTCTCTTGAATTACTATTTACTAACAAAACCACACTAAACAGAGTACTGTACAAAGTATCAAAACAAAAACTATGTACAGCAGTTAGCTTGATATTGAAGTCCACCTTCAATATCACTGAATTGCAAATGAAATTCGTCAATTGTTTGTTTTTTTGCGTTTAAGGACACTTTCATGTAGCGACCTGCCGAGTGTTGGTTTACTGGACAGGTGTTGGACTAAAGAGACTCCACTGCATCGATTCAAGACAAGAGTTTGTACTATTGTCACGCACCACAGCGAGATAGATATGGTACGAGAGTAAATTGGTTTTATGAAATACCATACAAAATTACAAGTACTATGATGCACTGCACCAAATAAAGCATACTTTACTCAGTGTAGAATACTATGTTCTATAGTGAGTGCAATTTTACCACGAGTTAGGACTTGTGACCCATGGTTATCTTACATAGATGACTATATAGAATGTATAGATATAGTATTAATACTAGGGTTCAACTTAAAAATTGAGTATACCATAGTGGGTACAGTATGTGTACAATAGTAGTACAGTAGTATTGAATTAATGGATGTTTAAGAAATGTAACTACCATGCTTTGATTGTTTTTGCTGGTGTCAAAAAATATGATCGACGTTGTAGCTCACGAAATGTGACGATCGCTTTGTTGACAATGCACACCGCGTGCGCGAAAACGGTCTCCAAAACAAAGGCACATTCTTATACGACATCAATCAGCGAAACGTTGCTTGCAATTTTAATTTTATACATCCAACAGCAACAACAAAAAAATATGCCTAGCTGCCCTAATTTCAATTTTGTTTTAACGTGTACTCAGTTCGAACCCGTTAACATATCTTAACACACATAATGATACGACAAAGAGTTCGCGAACAACTTAAAGTGACGATAATCTAAAAAGTTGGTAAAGGATTTAAAAAATGAATAGTTGATGACAAAAGTAGACTACATACCTCATCACCTGACGCCATCTTTCCACTAGTTTTCATTTTTTAACGACACACAACGCAAACGCAAACGAGCACTTCTAGTGACACCAAACGAAAACTTGTGAAGAAAAATTCCCAAGAATCGACCAAGGTTATTCAATCAGGAGCGTTCTTATTTGCAACAACAGCCTACGACTTTCACGTAAACTGTCTTCTGATTGGAGGATATGTTTTCACCTTGCACGCGACTTGGTTTAGAATCACGTGACAATGAGGTGCCTTCGGATTGGTGGATGGTGTCGCTTGTGAACAGCTGAACAAGAGGCGCGGGAAGTGAGAAGCTTGCGAACGGTTTGTGTTGTTTGAGGTAAAATTGTGTTTATTTGCTTTATCAAAATCGAATGGAAGAGTAGCGAAATGTAGACCGTTGAGTTCGAAAATGTAAATTTACTAAAGAAGTAGTTGATTAAGTCGCGTCGTCAATGTGAATTGAACAAGTTGTGACGATTGTCTAGTTGTAACCGTTGCTGTTTACACCACAGAGGGTGAGTGTTTATGCAGCCAGGGTTTAAGTTTGTCAAAATTTAAACAGTAGCCTTTGCATTAGTATTCTCTTGTCACCCATGTATTGATAAATGATGGAAGTGATTTATACTTGTATATGTGTCGAATATAGATAATACATTCAAATGGTCATTTTTTCGTGTTAACAAAAAACGTCTTATCATGTGATCAACATCAACTGTTGCAATTTCAAAGTAGAATTAATTTGGAAGAGTAGCGAAATGTACATCTTTGAGTCAAGAACTGTTAAGTTACAAAAGAAGTAGTTTATTAATTAGCGTCAATGTGAATTGACAAGTTGTGACGCTTGTAACCGTTGCTGGTATTTCACAACACACAAGAGGGTGAGTTAATTTATGTGCAGTGTTTATGTTTATGTCGAAGTTTAAAGTGTAGCAGTTGCACTAATTTGTGCTGGTCACCTATGTATTGATCGATGGCAAGTAATTATACGTGTATATGTGTTGAATATAGATAATACATTTAAATGGTCATTTTTTGTGTTATGACAGACGGTGGTCTGTCATGTGATCAACATCAACTGTTGCAATTTCAAAGTAGAATTAATTTTGCGTTATTTATTTGAAGTGTCATTGATATTTTTTTTGTTGAAAGAATGAACAAAAATATTACATTGTAGTAATGTTATTATTATAAAACTAGAAATAGACCTGTGCTGTAGCATGGGGAATGAAATAAGGGTTCTTGTTAGTAATAAAAACTTTAAGATTCATAACTACAAAACTAACATTTATCTGTACTTTTTACGTTTACAACCAACAAACTTCGTCTAGTGACAAAATGCTACAATTATGGTAAAGCGTTTATGACACCGATTCACTTAACTATTATTAGTGTAAAGTTTGTTGAAAAAAATGTAACTAAATGTTAACTTTTTTTTTTGTTGGTATTTTTTGGGTTAGCTAATAGGAATGCTTGTGGCGCTACCTACCCATTTGTACTTGGGTGGGTTATCGGTTTGCGGCCAGGATAGGCTGCCAACAAAAAAACATTAAATGTGAATTCAATGAATCAGTCGTGAATGATTTATAAGTATGTTTTTGTTTAACTAACCTAACTTGTTCTCCAAACTCATCACCCAAGTACAAGCTAGTAGCGTCCCAAATGGGCCTTTCATCTCAGCTAATCCAAGAAAACCTTATTTTTTTTCACTGTCAAAATATTATCTGGAATTAAGTAACGAAATGAAACATCTGTATCTAAATATCGTACTGTACCGTTGTGAAATATATTGTTCCATATGTAAGATGATATTAATATGGTGTTTTAATTGTAGCTAATTTTGTTTATGCTGTTCTTTTATTTGCTTAGTGTGTTATTGAAAACTGGTAGTCATGGGCCTCGAGTCGCTTCTCGAAGGACAGTATGTTTTACATGAGACCATCGGTACAGGTGAGTAAATGGACCTTTTGGTGCATTCTCAGTTCATCCGAGATGGCGATAATACTGATAACTTGAAGAATTTGCAAATCTCCAGTGCGAGACCAAGATCACAAACGTTCACTGTATGAAATGATATTTAACAATAAATTGTTAATTATATTCCAGGTGGATTTGCTAAAGTGAAATTAGCTACACATGTTCTCACTGGAGAAAAAGTTGCTATTAAAATTATGGATAAAAAGGCTCTAGGTGTAAGTATTTGACTTAATCCATTTAGAAATTTGCAAGAATTTTAGTAATAAAGATTTGATTTGTTGGTCATGATTTTTAGAGCATTTTATTTTATTTGTAAAAAAAAAATTTTAAATTTTTGTTTGATCGTTGCTTTTAGGATGATTTACCTCGAGTTGAAATTGAAATCAACGCATTGAAGAATCTCACTCACCAGCATGTCTGTAAATTATATCAAGTGATTGAAACCGATCGGAAAATATTGATGGTTATGGAGGTAATTACGGATTATGGATTTTTTTTTATTCTATTAATTAAATATGCAATTTTCTTAAAGAAAACAAAATGGAAATTTTGTTATTTTTAAAGTGTCGAAATATTTTTTCTTAGTATTGCTCTGGAGGAGAGTTGTTCGACTACATAGTTGAAAAAGATTGTCTCGATGAATCGGAAGCTAGGAATTTCTTTCGACAAATAGTTTCAGCAATTGCGTACATCCATGATCAAGGATTTGCTCATCGGGATTTGAAACCGGTAGGTTTGTGCATTTTTTGTGGGGGCAAGATTTTTTTTCTCATATGCTCGTGCTTTATGTTAAAAGTTTGTTTGGGAGGGGGTAAATTTTAAAGTTCCCAACAACAAATCATTAAAACGAGCTCTCTTGTTTAGCAATTAATGTTTGAACATGTAATTTGTTTGATTTGAAAAATAATTTATGATACAGTAAAACTTCTCTAAGCAGACCACCCATGGTTCCATGAAAAAGTGGTGCTTCAGAAGGGTGGTTCTTGAATGGAAGGGGAGGAATTTAACAACAACCAAAATTCCGTTCTGGACAAAGTGGACCTTTTGGGAGGTGGTCTTTTAGAGAAGTTTCACTGTACTTAAACATGAAATTTAGTGATTCACTGCTACAAGATTTAGTGATTCAGTGTTGAAGCATTAATATTAATGAAAATATTTTCAACTAATGCATAATTAAATTGGAGCATAAAGAAGTGTATTGATAAAAAAATTTAATGAAGTGATATGTTTCAGAAACTATCACTTGAAAACCAAAGTGATGGTTTGCATTTTTAAAGGCAATCGGTTTTGCTTTTAAAAATGTTCATGAAGTTTTTAATGGTAATGGATTGCAAATAATAGTTTGTTTCACTGAAAGAAATGGCCAAAAAAACTTTGAAAACTGAATTATTTCAGTGAAACAAGCCACTAAAAAAAGGTAATGTTTGGTTTTAGGAGAATTTGTTGCTGGATGACGAACAAAAGCTAAAATTGATTGACTTTGGATTGTGTGCCAAACCTAAGGTAGGATGTAATTATTTATTCACTTAATTGTGTGTTGTATAGAATAATTTGCAAAATAAATTGAACCAACGTTGCATCGATTGCAGGGAGGTGTTGCCAGCCAACTTGAAACGTGTTGCGGCAGTCCTGCTTATGCTGCACCTGAACTGATTAGTGGTCAGTCTTACATAGGAAGTGAGGTATTCCTTCACTTTACAATATTATTTTGTGAAAATATGTTAGAAGCAAAGTACAGGGTGTCGACATGAGCTCACCTAATTTTTGTGAGCATCGTTACACAAAACGTGAACAGGATGGAGAGCTCTTTCTAATGACATCAATGAAAAGAGCAACTCAAAGAATTCATATTGTAAATTTTAATTCCTCCTACCTTGTTTAAATTTTATGAGATGCTTCACACAGATAGGTAAGAGTTCATGTGGACACCCTGTATAATTATATATTTCAAAATTATATATTACAACAATATAACTGGAGTATATTTGTATCGATTCATTATAATTTGTATATTTAGGTTGATATATGGAGTATGGGAGTTCTTTTATATGCACTTTTATGTGGCTTTTTGCCATTTGACGATGAAAATATTGCAGTTCTTTACAAGAAAATTCAGGTGAGTGATTCATAAACCAGTTCACTTAAAAAAATTGACTGTACATTCAACTACATTTTTAACTACACTTTGCTTAAAAAAGGTGTAGCTAAAAATGTTTGTACTGTGCTGATTTATTTATTTTTTGTTTATAGTCTGGCATTTACGAAAAACCTAAGTGCCTAGAACCTGAAAGTTTACAACTTATTGATGATTTGTTGCAATTAAATCCCAAACAAAGGATAACTGTGGAATCATTGCTTGAACATCCTTGGCTGACGGAAAATTCTTGCTCGCCAATCGAATGGAAAAGCGATTATAAGGTGTTTATGATTTTCATTCTTTTGTATCTAAATCTACGGTATTTTTTGCGAATATCAGTCACAACTTTTAGGGGTTTGAGTAAAAAATGAATTATATAGGACACGCCCGATTATAAGATGCACACATGAGATAAACCTAAGAAACAGCTTACTGAACAATGCTGTAATTGGCTCTAATTTAATGTGTTTTGTAATAAAGACTAGAGGATACTGAAGACCCCCACACATTCATCCACATATTTTATATACATTCGACTGTTAATATAATAAATAATGATTTTTTTATTGTAGCTAGTTGATTATTATAATTTATATAAGACGCCCACGAATAAGTTTTGTTTTTAATAAATATAAGTTTTGTTTTTGTTTTATGAATGTTTGGTAACTCTTTATTAGCGATTCATCGGGCAACGTGGCACTAGTTTAACGAATGTAACCCCAATGCTAAAATTTAAAGTACGACTCTGGTAATTAATGGTTTCTAGTAAATGCGATTTTTAATTTTTGATTGATAGCATTTTTTAATTAAAGAAATTTATTTAAAAATATGGTAAATGTTTGTGTCACTTCACCAGATGACATTGCTATCAATATTTTAACCTATCGACGGTGGTAGTACATCATTAGCTGTTGGATACATTGTAGTGTATCTATTATAAACTATACTTTATTAACTCAATATGATCTCTAAACATTTAAAAACAGTGCTCCAATAAGTATGTAAAATAAATAATATTGTGTTTTAATACCTTCTATGGTAATTTTTTGTTAATGTAGGTGAATGGATTAGATGGTGATTCTGTAAATTGGTTAGCAGCGTACTATGGAAGATCTCGTTCCTCAATGAAGGATGTGATCTATGAGGTAAGTTTCTCGTACAACTTTAATTAGAGTACATGTGTGTGATACTCATTTCATTGGCGAGACTAAAGCGTATATCTTGATATGTCGATTATTTTCACAGTGGAAATATGATTATGTAACGGCTACTTATTTTTTGCTGTCGCTTCGAAAAATTAAAGGCATGCCGTTGCAGGTTTATGAAAATTCCAGACTTTTTGCAGAACTAAAGGTAATGTCTGTTTTTTAATCAGATTATGTGGTGTTATAAAATTTAAATTTAAGTCGAATTGTACATTTCTGTAGAAATGAAATAATTGGGAGTTCAATTGTGTACATAATTTGCTGCAGTAGTTATGCATGATTTTGACAATGTTAAGTGAAAATGTTTTAATTACAGTTCTCCAACAAGGGTGAGGAAATCTACAAATCTTCTCCATGGAAGAAAAATACAGAACACATGGGTGAAATGCAGTTTGGAAGATCATGTGAAATCTTATCACGTAAGTTATTGCAATTCGATGTTTTGCTGCACAGGGAGTTCTCGATTTATAAGAAAGGCCCCCAAAAAAACAAACTAGCTTGAATCTAAATGAATATTTATTGAATTTGCATGAAGTAGGGGAAGATCGTAATGATATGCAACATAAACTGAAGTTTGAAAAGAATTAATAAAAACAAGATATATGAATGAATTGTGACGTTTGTTATTGCAAATGTTTGGAAATCAAAACGTTTGTATGTAGAACTCGAGGACTTCTTGAATATATGAAAATTTGATCAATTACAGTATTCTAGACGTGTTACCTTCAAAATTTGAATTTTTTGTTTTGTGGAAATCTTTCGATTAGCCCCGCATCAAGTGTTGACGAAGAAGGACGATAAAGAAAACATGTTTGTCCATCCGTATTCACCAACGCCTAGGAAAGTGAAAAAAGCAACACAGAAGGAGTATACCACATTCACGAAAAATGGTATGCTGTTTAATCTACCATTTCTTCATCTTTATTGCTTCATTTTCATTCCCCAACTGACGAGTAAATAGCTCTTATGTTTTTGTTCTAACATTCCGATCAATCTTTAGCTACAGTACAAATTCAAATGATTGTTAGTGTTTTATTCAAATTAGTTTCTAGGATTCATATGATGTTATGGTGCAAAGATTGTCTTCGCAAGAAAGGTTTTTTTACCAGTTCGGTTTTTCTTTCTGAATAAAAATAAACAAAAAACAAGTATTTTGGTTCTTATATTTTTAGGTATTGTAGAAAACTAGCTGTAGATTCACAATTAATTTTAAGGGTTTTTTTTTTTTTTGTGCATTTTTGAAGTTGACCTTAAATCAAACACGATTGAATATCTCAAATCTTGGTACAGTGCTAAATGCTTGTTAGTTTCACAAATTGTGCTTTTTTAGCTTGCAATACAAACAAGAATATAACACGATTGTAATTTTGGTTGTCTTGGCTTAGATGTTTTTTAAATGTAAATACATGCTTAAAGATCAGTGAAGGTGAAAAATATATTTTGAAATAATTTTAATTTTTAAAGAATACATAATGACCACATGGTCTTGTTTCTTAGACTCGGTAACATTGTGTGTAATGCAATTTATTACACACTTGTTAATTGTTTAGATATGTAAATGTTTTTATTGGTGACATGACTGGCATTTTATTTGTTGAGTGAATATGTTGGTTTTATGTTTGCCATTACAAAAAATGGAATTAACTAGGTTTTTCTGAATACTGTGGGGTCCGTAGTTTGGTTAGCGCATCCATCTCCGGTACGCTAGGTGATGAGTTCGCCTCTCACTCGTGCCGTGTGGGTCAGTTTGGGATCTGACACTGCGAGGGCAAGTTTTTTCGGGGTACTCCCATTTCGTCCTGATGGATGTCATAAACCCCCCCTGTTCTATTACTTTCACCCTCATCTCGTCATCATTGCAGCATTTTTATTTATTTTTTATTTTAGCAGAAAGCAAACCATGAAGGTTCGATGAATACAAACACAACATAAAAACAATCATAACACACAAATGTTAATCGATAAAATTAATATGTTTAAAAAGAAGGCTATTAACTTTTTTCCTTGTAGCCTTATCAGGATTTGGAATGGCAGACAATTTTCTAATGTATATAGGTAGTGTATTCCAGCTATTAAAGGTGTTGAAAGGGTATGAATTTTTTGATTTAATCAAGTTTATGTGATGGCCAATGACATACCCCTTAACGAAAGTCAGTGCAGTCCTTAAACCACAAATACCTACCTACCTCAATACTGGGGTATTTTTCGAATTATCGTGTCACCTTATAAAATTCTATGACATGTAAGGAAAATTTTCGGTTTTTTTTTTAGGCCTGTCACATGTAATTTTTGGTGTGGCAATTCGAGCAATTGACCACAATGATGTCAGCTTCTTGCCCTAATTTAAAGTGTAACATAACCATCTTTCAGATAGATATTCAATCTAAAAAAATTTTAATATTGCTCACCAACGCAAAATCATTTTTTCATACAACTATTCAAGTATTTTTATTTAGTTCATAACATTTTTTTATATTTAGATTGACATTTTCTAGTGAATGTGTCGTCTTACTGATTCTGTATTATAATAAATTTATATTATATTTTTTTGTTTCAGTAATAGCGAAATTGAGTCCTTCACGTTCAATGGATACCCAGTTGAATTTTGTGGGTGATTTACGGATGCAAGAACAAGCAATGGCCATAAAGTAAGAAAATATTTCTTTAATATTTGTTAAACATGTTCACATGAATATTTCATATGACTAACTCAATCTAAAGTGTTGGATTATGTACTAAGGCAACCATGACAGTATCAAATATGATACCGCTGAAAAGGGAGGATAAAAACAAACATTTTTACCCCTGGACAGAGGAGATTATCTCTTTCGAGTTTGGTTCCAATCGGTCCAGTGGTTTAGGAGCCTTATTGGTGCACACAAACTAATCGACCATCTTTATAGTATAGATGTTAGCAGCCATTTTATAGCATTACAAGTGTACTAAACACTGAATGGTCATACAAAATGTTTCATTGTAATGTAAGTATGTGGTATAGTTCATTGTCAAAATAAAGCAAACAAACAACCCATATACATTTGGGTCCGGAATGGCTTCCCTTCTGAGATAACACAGGGTTACAGATAACATACAACATGTAGTTGCATATTGTCTCATACTTGCTGTTCATGTGCAAATGAGCATACATTTTTTGGTCCTATTTCTATTCTGGACCCATGGTCTTTTTGTTTTGATGCATAGCATCTGTGGTTAAAATTTGACGAGATCTTTCACGATACCCTGTATATGTTTTTGAGTTTCAAAATTGCTGTTACAAAATTAAGTTAATAAATCAGTGCAGTGCATCATTTTATTTATCCTGGCCTGCATTCTATGAGGTCTTCATCAAAAAATAAGTTTTACTCGTGAATAAAAAATAACATATAGGTGCACATGATGCGTACATGTATATGTTAGTGTAAAGGTACACCCTCTATTTATTTTCAAACAATAATCTGATGGCCTGTAAACACTTATTGGAACGTGTGATCGACTTCTTGATAGCCCACTGACAAATTCAATCCGGTTTTTTGTGCAATCATTTCAGGACCATCTTTTTTCACAGCTTCATTGGTTTGGAATTGTCCTCCAATTTCGTTTTGTCATTCAAGTAGTAGTGGGATGTGACTAACTATTTTTTCGGTAAAATGACAAACAAAATTAAAGGTCAACGATTCCAAACTAATGAGACTGCAAAAACAATAGTCCTGAAATGGTTGTGCAAAACGAGTAAATTGAGGGGTATCTAGAAATTGATCACATGTTCCAATAAGTGTTTACAGACATTAGACGAGTACAGTATGTGAAAAATTGAATAAAGGATGTGTATCTTTACTACACCAACAAACATGATGTGCATCTATATCATTTTGTGAAACTTATTTTGATGCACCCTTATACTTATTTCTTAAATCACTAGTGTGCCATTCTCGTCGCAAGTGAAGGTTAACTCAGTAATGTTACAGTGCAGTTTTATTCATGTGTCAAATTTAGGATGCATACCAATGTAGATATAGTAGGAAACAAAGATCAAAGTACTCGATTATATCGAGTTTAACATTGATATTAATGTCACATCTGTCACTCAAGAATTTTAGTCATATAGATTTTGGAAAAAATAAATCGTATCACAAAATTTTAATATTATGGGTGATTTTGATCATTTTTGAGATTTCTACATCATTTTCTTTCGTGGTGGAATATACTTACACTTGGTTGATTGGAAATGTCAGTGAGTTAGAATTTATCCCATTGTTGACAAAGATAGCTGTTGATTAGATAATTTTAATTAACCCAGTGAATCGTACTTGAATTTGTCCTCCCTCACACATCTTTAATGGGGTTGAAGTCATGATTGCGCACTACAACTTTGTTGGATAATCTGCTGGGACTCAATTGGACGTGCTGTGTGGTAATTGCATTGTCAGCTTATATTAGGCCCGCAAAGTCATTGGTGGGATTAAGTGCTTCAAACACAAGCATTTGCAATTTGTTGCTGTTACGATCACTATTTTGAGGCTGCAAATGAAAAAGCGTTCGAGGGTGCATATTATAACAGTTACAACAGCGTGTACGTCTCTCCGTGTGAGAGAGACAACACATTTGCTATATTGTAATGAAGTTGAAATTCTGCTCACTTATCGAAATGACTGACATCCATTTCACATGAAATCTTATTTTTTTTTTATATTTTTATTTTATTTTATTTTTTTCACGAGATAACTTTTAGAAGCGAATGTGCGAAAATCTTATTTGTTCCCTGTGAAAGAACACCAATTTGTCACAAGGGTTTTGTGTCCTCTTTTTTTTTTTTTTTTTTTTGATATTTTGGAAAAAGACAATTCGTGGTGGTCGTGTATCGGTCTGGTTCTTCCACCAACGTGTGGTCGTCGAATGTCATTCTCTCTCCGTGATGGAAATCATGACACCTTCACGACCCGAGAGCGAATTGCATATTCCATTCCCCCCAACCTATTCTTTTCATTTTATGACAGATGGCAGTTTCAAGTTTTGAACGATGATTGATGATAAAGATAACCTACGGAGCTGAATTTATATAAAATGGTGTTTTTTTTCCTTTGCGTCTTTTCACCCTTCACCTTATTTCACGTGCTTTTTATCTTTTTGCCATTTACTGGTGTACTTTAAATACAGTACTACAGATTTAGAAATCGGTTTATATAAAAGATTAGAAACTTCGAAATGCACTGCATCAGTGAAAGCTAGAATAATAGTAGTAACTACAAAAAACCGTCGACTTATGCGAATTTTTATTTAATTTACGATTTGGCTAATGAGCGAAAAGGAATCTTAGGTGCTCTTTATATGTGAGAGAAATTTCACTAATATGCGTTTTTAGTGCGGTGGTACACAAGTAGCTGAACTTTTGACATTTTTATCAGTTCATTGGAATTGAAGGGCTTCGAGCAACATGGCAATTAGCCACACTTGTTTCCAAAAATGACATTTTTACATCAGGCTGTTCATCAGTACTGTTTCTAGCGAGTTACTTCACTACATACTCTTTGATTTCCCAGAAAACGACAACATAATCACTTTGTTGCTCAGTATCGTGTTTCATTAAAAAAAATAGGCTCTCCTGGACAATTTCAAAAGCATGATTTATCACTGTTGCCCGATGCCCTTCAATTTCAATTTAGCTTATGTAATTTCGCCAAGCTGAGAGAAATTCTTTCAAATGCCCGTTACATACGATAAAAGTTCGAAATTTTTACTTTTTATCTTACAAAATGGAGGAATTTCAGTTTCCCAATAAAGTATTTTCATTTGGCTACTTTTTTTTTTTTTTTTTTTGATGTAGGAAGACTACCAAAATTCCGGTTAAAAAATTAACCTTCTTGAAGAAATTGCATGCAAATGCCGTATTCTATATAACGTTAATGATGCATTCTACTAAAACACACAAAAAATACTTGGTAATCAATCAAATTCGTACGTTTTCCAAGGTTTATCTTTCTCAAGGGACATAATCTTGAAGAAACCGCATGAACTTTATTGATCACTTAATGCTTTGTTTGGGATTCGAATTACATTATTTTGATAACCATTTAATCGTTTTTTTGTTATATTTCATCATTAAGTTATATTCCAAATCAATTCATTATCGCAACTGCTTTGCAAAATTGAATTAAGGAATATATTTTTTTAATTTTTGCTTTGAATTTTTTTTAAAACGCCTATCTCTTACATTCTAGATGATTAAAGTGTTCTTATAAATGTTTTAGTTTTTTCGGAAAATAGAGAAGAAAAGTTTCTATTCATTTTCTTTCAAAAAATCTTCTGCGAGGAGGAGCGAGCGTAACAAATGAGAAATCAGACATCATTTTTCTCCTTCACTAGCTTTTGCGATGATGACTGAATTATTTTTTTCTTGTCCTCTTTTTTTTTCCCTTCACTTTTACTTGCCAACTAATTATTCTCATCCTTGGTGTGGGTTTTTTTCTTATATTTTATTTCCTCTCGCCTTTGCTCTTTGGGATGCAACATTTCATCCCGAACCCGCGTCTGCTTCACTTTTACCATTAAATCAAATGGAAGTTGCAGGGTTGGCTATGACGAGGAGAATCTGAGCAGTAGTGCGTGGCTCAGTTAATTTCCACGCCTAGTAGCCAGCCTTTATTCCACTTTCTCTTTTTTTTTTCCCACCCACTTTTGTGTCCCCCCTCTTGTCTCTATTTTCACTCCCCATCACTAGTTGGAAGCGGGAGAGAGAGAGAAAAAATCGTTAATTTTCTTATTACAACCATCAGTGCATGTTGATTGGTTTTTATTTTGAGAGGAGATGATGATGATGCTGTCGTGTTTTCTCATCTGTTCACATACACACACACACAACAAACCTGACGTCACATGGTCCAATATCTGTTGTCAAACAAAATTTTAGAATAATAGCTTGATTTGTGTTGTAATTGGCACGATTTTTTGTTTTGGATGACAGTATTAAACTCAGATTACTTTTCTGTTAATCGAGAGGCTTGAGTGTAGGTTCCAGTTTAGGGTAGATAAAACAAACAAAAGGTATTTATTTTATGATTAATGATGTATATTAAGTGTTGTACTAACTCAAACTGGTATATACATGTATACTAATTATTTTTTAATTTTTGTAAAAATGGACGCGACACGTTTTGAATTGGTTCCATTTATGGAAAAAAGTAATTTTGTTATGATTTGGTCAGTTTGAATAATACTTAGGGGTCGCTACCAACATCTGAAAAATCGCTTGTTAATGCTACCTATGTTTCAAGCCAGTCTTTCAAACCATGGTAGCAACCTTTAAATGTCATCTAAAATGGGCCAAATTTTGGGGATTTTACATTTTTGAATACTGGAACAAGATAGGCTGGTATTCAAAATGAAAGGTTTTCCCCCACCCTGTGTCAAACCAATGTTTCTAACGCTGCTGGCAACCTCTAAATTTCATCTGAAATTCACCAAATTTTAGGAATAGTACTTAGTATTGGAACAAGATAAGCTGGTGTCCTGATAAAGTTTTCTCTCATTTTAAGGACTACCCTAATATCCAGGGGCGGAGCGCACCTTCTGGCCAAGGGGGGGGGGAGCTTTTTATATTGCTAGATTTTGAATAAGCTTATATATATTTCTTATACTCGTAATAACGATAAAGCAAAAATTATTTGTATACTTAAACTAAACAGAACAATATAAAATAGGAATAATCAACATGAAATCCCAATCCCAAATATTTTTTATATTTCTTCCTATCTTCTACTAGCCTCGATCTATTTTCCAAGGGGGGGAGATCTCTCCCTTCTCCCCCCCCCCCGGGCGCTCCGCCACTGCTAATACCCAGACACTAGTTTAAATTAGTTAAAAATAACAACCTCAGTCTTAACCATTAGCGCCAAAAACGGTGCTAACTCTCGGTTAACAGAAAAGTACCGAAATGAATAATTTTGTTATAAGATTTTCTTAAGATATAAGAAATGTTTGAAAGCTGATGTTGGGTTTGAATTTGTTGAAACATTAGAACATTTTAGAAATATGGGTGGGAAATGGTTGAAATTATTAGCTGTGACATGTTTTTCACCATCTTTGGTGCAATTTGATCTGGTGTTTTCTATTTTTCTTCAAAATAGCGCTCACTTCTACTTAAAGTTTCCAAATGGAAAACAACTTTTTCACTGTGTAAAAGCAGAAAACGATAAGAAGGGAAAAAAATAAAAAGTTTTTTTTTCTCCCCCCTGAAAGAGAAAAGAAAACCATGTTTCCAATTAAAAGAACGGCAAAATAGGAAAAGAAGTATATAAGATTGGAAAAGGGGAAAAGAAAAATTCTAAAAGAAATGTAGAAAAAAAAAATCCCGGACTGTGGGACTTCCACACACACACACACAAAAAATAAAATGAGTATGAACAGAAGAAAAACCCATTCTCTGGAACGGACGAAGGAGTGGTACGAGACCCCATTTTTCTCCTTCATTTCTGGGTTCTAATTTTCGGTGAAGGTACCCAGCCGCATGCTAATTACGTATTTAGCACTAGTGAAGGTGGTTCATGTCGCAAGTGATTTCTCAGCAAAGCCACTGGTTTCCATGGTGGATTTGGCATCATCGGTGGTGCTACGATGAGTATTGCTCGGCCAGGCGCCCCCAGATGCATTTCATGGCCAGTGGAGGGTGCCTATTACTTTTACCCTAGTATCATTGCACACATTACTATATTACTGCTTGATCTTTTTTTTTTTTGTACTGTAGAAATGTACGTAACCGCAAGGCTTTGGTCACCTTTACGTGACATATGTTTTTCTACACTTTATTGATGTCGTTGCTGAATTTTGGAAAATGAATATACAGTATAATAAATGCTGTGGATAGGAAGATTGTATTTTACGTTTTTAAGTGGGGTGTTTAAAAGGGTTATTTTTTAAATGCCTGCAATTCCCTACCCTCACTAACATAATAAAACAAATAAGCAACAACCTACTGTGATACAAAAACTCAACATGACGCTTACCTTTGACATACGCTTTATATTAGCTTCACTTGCGAGTTACTTTGTGAGTGATCTGGGAATTGAACGCATACTGTCGTCTACAGGCGATGCTTATGAGAATATACTGTAGTCCAATGTACTAAAAATCGCATAAAGTGAGATTGAAATCCGCACAAGTCCAATGTATCGAAAATCGCATAGTTCGAATCGAAAATTGCAGAAATCGAAAATAAAACGTATTTTTAAATAGAAAGTATTTTTAATGTATAGTACTTGGTTTTTTAATATACTCAAATACTAACCCGAGCTGTTAACCATTGTCACTAGGAAATTAACAGTTTTGAATTGGAAGCAAGATCTTGAGATATATGCAAGTCCCTTGGTCGATCTCAGGTTCAGATTTTTCAATCCTTGCTTTTAATTCATAATTATTTAGAAGGATTTTGGGTTTTGTTTTGAATTCTTAGAAATAAAGGAGGGGGGGGTTAATTTGTTGTAATTTGTTTAAATCAACATGACAGTTCCTTAGTAGGGTATAGTAATTTTGTTTTGTGGTCACAGGGTATTCAATTTAGTGACAGTATTTGTGAGTACATGAATTGTACATGTAATTCGTGGTTTTTGAGGAAAAAACCACTGTTAGTGATTGTTTTTTTTTATTTTAGAAATTTAAAAGTAAATGGCATGTAATAGCTTACTGTTGGTATAGTATCTTTTTTGTAGTTAAATTTTGAATCTAATGGGGGTGTTTGTGAGAAGTTTCTCGATATATCTGCCCGTTGGTAAACGATAAAAAATACTTGAATTTCCCTCCAGCTTTAGTTCACTTCTGACTTTACTAGATGGCGTTACTTTCTCCATAGATAACATTTTTCAACCCTAGATGGTAGTAAAAACACTACTCTGGTAGATACATTGCAATGATGATTGCTATATTATAAATTAACTAACTCAATATGAACTCTAAACGTGTAGAACGTGTTACAAGTGAATGTGCAAAACGAGCAAGCCAAGTTATGACATAATCAATATAGTTTTCGTTATTTTTCTCATAACTTATTATTTTAAATTGCACCTTAGTTTTTTTAACTAGCGGTTTTGGTAATTGCAGTGCTTTCCAAGCACACGTCTTTAAATAACAAGGGCCCAGTGGTGGCCTGGTGGTCAGAGCGTTCACCTCTGGCGGCAGTGGGCCGGGTTCGCCTCCCACTCTTGCCATGTGGATTCAGTTCGGGGTCTGAAACCACGGGGACAGGTTTTTTCGGGGTTCTCTCGTTTCCTCCTGCATCATAAAACCCCGTTCCACGTTTATCATCTTCATCTCATCATTTCTGTATTTCTAATTTCAATAAAGTCTGAGGGCCAAATGACATACTTTAAAGTCGGTGCCCTCGTTAAACTCCCAAGTACCTTTAAATAACAAGGTGATTATTGTATTGGTAACTTATTTACGAGTGGTTGTACATAGTATTGTGAGGAGAAAGTTAAGATGTTGCATTGAATCAGCATGATCATTATGCAAAGTGTTTCTTCGTTGAGAGGGCAATAGAGCAATTTAACATTTTTCTAGAGCAATGGATGAGGTGATTATGGAAATGTGTCTCCATCGTAGTCCCCTCGGTGAATATGAATGATGTGGTCACGCTATGTCACTGGTGACGAATTGCTGATCACATCTGCGTGACCATCACTCGCACACCACATTCTTCTTTGCTCCTACACTATTTTTTTGTGGTTCTAATCACTACCATTTCAGCGACGATGATGTAAACAGAAATGACAATCTACTTTTTTTTTTGTCAAATCAGAATCAGTACCGACACATACACTTTTGCAGTATCACTGTTCCATTATTACTTATACAAAATTATTTTATTATATATATATTTTTTAAATATAGGTTACTTTAAAAATGAATTTTTGGAGCTGGTTAACCTCGACTATAAATGACAGAAACAAGTTGCTGGGTCGTAAAATATTTGGTGGTAGCGAGCATACTGTAATTCACGCCAATGTTAAAACTGACTTGTAGGGCTCGGGTTGGCAGAATAAGTTGTTAGATGTATGTTGAATTTTTAATGCTGAAGAGTTTGGAGTAATAAATGTCGGGCTTTTTCGGTATATAGCCTGTACAATACTCGTTTGAAGAAATTATGGTGAAGTTTACAGAAATGGTTGTTTAAACAAGTCAAATGTTCTCAAGACTCCTTTCGCATACTAGATTAAGTATTGAAATAGCTAGTAGTTTAAATTATTTATAAAAAAAATTATTGTGTTAATTACATTATACTTCAATACAATACAATTATTGTTAAATCTACGTATTATTCCAATGAACATCAATTGTATAATCGTCAAGTTACATTAGATTAGTTGCACATTATTGATGAACTGTACTTCCATTAGTAGTGATTTTATTGTAAAACAGTTTTATAGTGAAATTCGGTTATTAGGATCAGTTTGGAACTATGTTTTTGATAACAATAACCGGTTGATAACATTATCCGTGATTATAATAACTGGATTCCACTGTATTTATTTTCAAGAGTATATGAAATGAAGTGGTTGAAATACAGAGTTAAAATATTTCATCATTAATGAAACATGGTGGGTCGAAAGTTATTTCGCAAAAATCGCTGGAATTTCAATATTTGAAATTATAATTTGGAACTACAGTGGAATCCGGTTATTATGGTATGGTCACGGATAATGTCATCAATCAGCTTTTGTTATCATAATCAGTTGGTCCCAAAGCTCTGTGTAATGCTTTTTATTCACCGTTTAATGTTATCAGTCGGTTTTATCAAAAAGCACTACTCCCAAAGTGATCATAATAACCTGATTCCATTGTACTCAAATTGAAAACTATTTACATAAAGACATTCTAATCGCAACGGTTTTGTAAAACACCCTGTGCAGTATATTTGATCTTGACACTCTTGCTAACTGCTAAGTTAATAGTAGTGTCAAGATCTGCATGCAACAACAGTCAAGTTTTCTTTTAACTGAATTTCATTAGGGGCACTTATTCTATTTTCTTATATAGTATTTCCAAAATTTTTTTTTGCAGATCAAGATCAGTGGAGTTGGACGTTTCACAAGACGTTGAGTGTGCAGTCACACCTGACAATCGTCCGAGATCGAAGACATTCGGTTCCAGTAGGAAAGTGTTTGGCAGCATCGAGCGAGGTTTAGACCGTATGCGTACAATGCTCACGCCTTCCAAACGACACGAATCGTCCACCAACACGTCTGGACCTAGAACACTCACGGTAAGAAAACGAAATTTTAATTACTGTATTATATTCCTGACACCACCGTGCTGTGTCTATTCACGATATGACATCGCTTTTGCTTCATTCGTATTGATGGCAACTCTTTTTTGTCATCCTGAGTAAACCTCTGAATTGTGATACAAAATGATGGTCTGTTGAACGACCATGATGTAACGATATTCAGCATTACACACACACAATGTGTGACTAGTCACATTTACTGTGCCGGTGTATGTGTAACAAGACAATGTGTATGACTGAAACACAAAATCTGCACATCTCTAGGATCTAGTAGCTTGCCTGTTTCATATAAGTGGGCAGCTTGAAAATGGGTTTGATTAGGAAAATGTAAGTTTGTCATTAGTTAGGTTAAGTTGATTAGGTTACTTTAGTTTCGATTTATGCGATTGTCAACTAAGTTGCAACTTTATTATTCTGAAACTCAGTTTTTATTAATGGTTGGATTAGGTTTGGTTAGAGATTATGTTAAGTCAGGCAAGGTTAGCTTCATTTTGTATGCGATTTTTGGCATAAATCCCAAATATTATCAACTTTTCCGTTTCCTGGACGTGATAACTGAGCTTACCCAACGGTGCTTTCAGGAGGCTAGTTCGCATTATTTCCGAGGCTAGTTCGTGTTAGTTAAAACAAATAAAAAAAATTGTTATCATGCGGGTGGTTGTGCTGTTATATTTTTGTCATGTGATATTGAGATTTTTGTCATGGTGTCACAACATTTTTATCGCGACATTTTCATTGCGATAAGTTTTTTACGTCGACATTTTTGTACCACGACATTTTTGCCGTAGATTCGTTTCCACGTATACTTGAAAATCTAACTATCTTTGTATGGGTTATGTCGAGTCACCGTTTGAAATGTCATGGCACTGCATGTATGTAATAGATATCAAATGAAGGCTAGTTTCACGTGCAACATTTATTGTATGTTCTACATCTAAAGTTTGTGATTGCGCTCTATATCATCGAACTTGTCCTTGTCACACTATTGTTTCATAGGTTTTGCAATAGAAATATAAATCATATCCGCGATAGTCATCATTAAGGTCATATAAGCATTACATTAGAGTATTTTTATTCTTTATCAAGTTGATGAAGATTTTTTTTATGCTACTAAGCACTAAACTTTTCAAAGATCCGGGAAGAAAACATTCCACTATTAAAATTTAAATGATGGAGAAAATGAACAAAAAATGAATATATGTAATAACATGCAAAGTTAAATTGTTTGAATCAACTTGACTCGCTTAATTAGACTAAGTGAGGAGGTAAAAAAAAATGGTAGACTTTATTATTAATGATGTGGATATGTAATAGCCTACCATTTTTTTCCATGACTAATGAGCATGTAATTTGGTCTAGTATTATTATTATGCGTTCTTAATTACTTGTATAAATTTATTTTTTAAAGTTGTTGTTTTTTTTTTTTTTACTATTATTTTAATTTAAATTTTTTAATAACTGGTTTTACGCATTGTATGAAGTGAATTACTGGACTTTTTTAATTCTGATCAAAATCCGTTGAATATTTTTTAAAAAAAAATTACACAATTTTTAGAACGTGAAATGAACATGTTATTACAGTTTACATTAATTTATTTTCTTTTTATTTTTTGAAAATTGTTATTCTTGTTTTTATAGCATCTTATACAAATAATCACTGGCATCATATGACGTTATCAATGTAATTTCAGATCGAATTAAATTTCGAGGTGACGAGGAAAAAAGTGTCATAAAATGAGCTTTTTTTTATGATGATCAACTATTATGAAAGACCTCTTTGTTTAATAGTACTGTACATTATACTTATGTTTAGTGTCTTGTCAACCTAATTAACTAGTCACGAAAGCGTTAACGTGATAATTTTTTTCCGTGAGATGTTAAAGAATAAGACATGTTTTTGTGTACATAACCTTCTCGATTTATGCTACAACTTAGTTCCATTGTGGTACTGTGCGATGTTTTTTAATGGTAGAGAAATAATCTCCGATTCTTGTTATAAATGCTAGAATTTTTCGGTGTTATGCAATTTACCAGCTATTTGCTCCAAAACATAGCGAATTCAGTGCAAATAGCTTGTTTTTTTTTGTGACAATAGTTTTTCATGATAATTTCGACGTAGGCCAACAGTATGTGATTTTCGATTTTAATGGAAGGTTTAGACAGAATCAAACCCTAGCATAGATCGAAGACTTCTGCATTCTTTTCAAGAAGAATTAAATTAACCAGTGTTTCTGGTACTTTTCCATTAGCTGGGAAGCCGCTTGTGGCGCTGCTTGCTTTTCTTAGGTTATCAGTTGGGAGGTTAGGTAAGTTACAAAAACAAAAACATACCTAATAAGTCATTACTCATTCTTTAAATTTATTAATCATACATTTAATGCGTCTATTGTTTAAGTAATCTAACATGGTCTCCGAACCCATAACCCAAAGTGCAAGTAGCTCCACAAGCGGTTTCTCAAAATTCTGCCGTTTATACATAAACAAGTACCGTACATTAAAATGGTTTTAAGAGTTTACACTTTATTTTCGATCTCTGCAATTTTTGATGCAATTTTTAGTACATCGGACTATACAGTATATTCTCATAAACGCCTGCAGATGGCAGTATACGTTTAATTCTCAGCTCACTCACTCATAAGTGAATCTAATATAAAGCGAATACAGTAATAATAATCTAGGATTGTACAATTTGAGATGTGCAAATACACGAATAGTTTATTTGTTAGTAATGTTGATTGTACCATTATATAATGATATGCTTTTAATAAGTTGGGTTAATTTTATTCTGGTGTTCAAATTTGAACTGGAGATTTGGTTTGATGTTGGTAGTTTACCAACTAGAGATTTTATGTCTAACAAAATCCGGTTTCAAATTTGAACATCCTAACCATGGTGTTTCTATTTTTTTTTCAACAAACGCGTAGTCAGTTTGTTAGGATGCCGAGTTGAGATGTATGCACCAGATTATGATAAAAAAATATATAGGAATTTAAAAAAAAATATTAAATTTTTTAAAAAACATTATATAAATGGGTAATTTAGTATGGTGAAAAGCGTGTCACCTGGCGTTTGGTCTGTGGTTTATTCAGCGGGTGGTCTGGTGTGTAAAAAAAAAAAGGTAAATAAATAAAGGAGTCAAGAGAACACATTGCGGGGGCGTAGGTTAAAGACTTATATTCTGTTCAGGGTTCAGGTGTTGCAAGTCGGATACGAATATAATGAGAATGCACACGAGAACCAGGTGTGCGCGCCGCTTTCTCATTCGCGTTTCTTTTTTATTTTGTACCTATTTTGTTATCAACCCCCGCATTCCATTAAAACCGTAGTTTATTCTTTTATTTTTTTTTATTATTTATTTGATGGATTTTTTTTTTATATATATTTGGAATTTTTTTTTGGAAGCCTAACCTGTTTTCGTTACCCGTTTTATGTTGTAAATTTTTTCTCTACTAACGAGTAGATTACCTTTTCTTTATTTTTTTTTAATTTTAATTTATAGCTGTCTATTGCTATTGTTTATAGTGCTTCGTATAGTTGTTTTTATTTTATTTTTGTCTTGATTTTAATTGCATGGGGATTAACTCGGATTGGCTTTTTCAAAGCTTGATTTTCGACATATAAGGTATTTTGAAGAGAATGTGTGTTAATTAGTTTCACTTTTCAGGAACTTTACGTTAAGCATTATTTGACTTGAAGTTTTTTTTGTTATTATTATTATTATTATTATTATTATTATTATTATTATTATTATTATTATAATGCAAAAAATATGTTTGCCACTAAGAAAATCGTGTCACTGTAACAACATCACTTTTCTGTACACATGTATACACAAAGAATTCGAGTTCTGTTTTCCGCAACGAGAGAGAGTGCTCGTTATAGGAGAGAAAATTTCGCTATTATGCGATTTTGGGAAGTGTTTCACGAGTGATAACTCTTTTAACTGCGGCTTTCCTTGCACAATGTGCATGCCACATTTGGCGCTGATGTTGACTCCTCTCTAAATTTTCTATTCAATGGGAATTTAGAAATTTTATGTATACCGGTTTTGCAGAACATTTTTTTTTGCATTAATCGAGATAAACCTTGCCATGTTATTTGTTTTGTCATTTGTAGTTTTGATGAGTAACTCATCGATGATGGTAAATCAACCCAATACAGTATAGTACAAAAGTACATAATATAATAAGTTCAAAAATTATCTTCATAATAACTATCATTGTATTTCTTTTTCGGGTCATTTCTTATTGATGTATTTTTTTCTCTAATGTCTCCCCGAGATGCTAATAAATTCATTCATTCAAATCTTTACAACTTTAATACGGTACTAAGTGTATAAAAGTTGTGAAGATCAATTTTGGACGGCCTTAAATATAGATACTGTATGTTAGAAAGCTATATTCGCGAATTAGCAACAAGTCTACTTTTGTGTAATTTCAAGTACAGTGGGTCTTCCGTATCGGCGGGTTTTGTATCCGCGGATTTAGGGGGAGGGGGAATCGATATTTCGAAAAGTTACTATACCGGTACTTTGAAGTACAACTTCAATTTGACGCGCGTGGAGCACTTCAGAAGATTATGTGTGTAGTTTATATGAAAAATCATGACACTCTATAAGGGATTTGAGCATCCGCGGATTTTGGTATCCGCGGGTGTTTTTGGAACCACCAAACTCCCGAAAATACCGAAGGACCACTGTATATTATTCAAGTACCAATAGATGAATAAGACACATTATATAGCTAACGTGATATCTAAATTTAGGTATCATTCAGGTACTGTATATGAAATTCTAGCGGAAATTTTTTCAATTTTTTCCGCATTTCACAGTTGGTTGAGTTACTTTTAAAACATTGGTCCATTTTGTTGGGCTATAAAAAGCATATAGACACGAGACTATTTTTCAAAGAGCTATTTCATTCAAAAAAGACTAAAATCAGTGTTGTGCTAATTTTGGACCAAAGTTGTTTGTGATGATGATCATTCGATGATTTTTTTGCGTTGGGAGTTGGGGGTCAAGAAAAGTTTGAGTTGTTTTTCGATGGAGAGAGAGAACGAAGCAATTAAATGTGTAACTTAGGTGAACTATGGTGAGCTTGAAATGTTTGTGGCTTTTGTTTCTGGACACGGTTGACATCTCCTTCAGCCATTGGCCGAGGGCGAGGCCACAACCCTCACCCGTGGGTAGTTTGCAATAAACAAGGTCTAAAGACCCAAAAGCCACTGTTTCTGTCTCCATTCGTAACCACAAGTCAAGATTTAGTGTTGGGCTGGTTGACAGTAGCACTTTTCTAGGTCTCGTGTTTTCTTTTTGAAAAGGGAAAATTCGCGCAACTGGAGTAAGGTGGTAGTGGTGGTTTATTTATTTTTCTTTTTTCTTTTTATTTCTTTCTTCTACGCGAAGTGGTCCAATCTGATTAAATTAGTTTGCCTTTGTCCGATTCTAGATATAAAAATGAATTATTTATAGCTTTTAGATGCGTTTCGTGCAGTTCTTGCTGTTCCAATTGAGGATAGGATTTTTTTTTGCTGTGTCTTATTCTTTTCCTGTTTTATCGTGGTTTTCACCTTTTTGCCCTTTCCCAGCAAAAAAATAAAAAGAATTGGGAGGGAGACTTTTTGAATGTCGTTCTTCAGTTGATTTCAATTTGCACACGACCTTCCCGCAGGCGTCTGCAAGGTTCCGCCAAAAGAACCAGAATAAGAAATTACCTTCCACCAACTTAAACACCTGTATAAAGGGTTTTGCACCCCACTTTGCGTTTGTTGCGCAAGGAAGAGGTTTCCCAAAGATGTTGTAATCTGTTAGAGAAATGTTGGACATTTTAGTTTGTAGAAACAGTTTTTTAAAAGCGGTATGGGGTAAATAAATGGTAGTTTAAGAATGGCCGAATAGATGCAAAATTATGCGTGAGATGTCTAGACAGTGAACTGGTTTAAGGTGAAGAATTGAAGAGCTTATTTCCGAAACGTCTTAAATCCATAAAACATAATTTTTCAGGAAAGTTTTTAAAATTCATTTGACCATAGACTTTGCATATAAACGTGGTTTTCGAGCGTGCTTTTCAGTAGGAAATAATAAGTTTTTGGGTTTTGAAAATATTTGGATTCAGCGATGCACAGATAGTTTTCAGAGCCTCAAAAATGATCAAAAGTGGAGATAAGACGTTTTGGAAATAAGCTGTTCAATTTTACACGCAAACTTACTATGATGATGATCGATTTTTGTACAAGTATTATACTGTAGTTTGGGGATTTCTGAAAGTGGCGTAATCAATTGTTTTTTTTTTTTTTATTTTTTGTACAAAATAATACATAATACATTAATAAACCTAACGGAGGAACATTTTTGTTCGTGAAAACGTCTTAGATGGGTTATTGCTTTCTGGGGTGAAAAACGTTTGACGTTTGTATTGCATAGATGTGTCACTATTATTTTTTCCATTTTTTTATTAAGTGTTTAATATTACGACTAAACAGTATACACTACTATGTATGTACAAGTACATAGTTTTTGATTTACGTGAGTTCAATATATGAAATTTTATTATAATGCCACCAGAGCGAGAGAGCATTTCACAGATGTTGGTTATTGACGACAAAACTTCGCAATCATGCGATTTTGTATGGTGATGGGCAAGTGACTGAACGCTGAAGTTTATCCTTTCTTGTGAATTTTGAAGTATGCCGTTCTCGTTTATGCGAGGCTTGTGAAAAATTAATTTATCGCGTAACTCGAGGTTCAGCTGTCACAAAAGTAATTGCTATCAGTAGAATTCATTTATTTAATGTGTAATTGACATTAAAATGAAATATCGATGAAACATTTAATTTTGGTGGTTTACTGTTTAAGATTGTAGTTTGTGATAGGTGGTTTAGTCAATTATTCTACTTTTTACTGTATTTCAATAACTTTATCAATCGATATTTAATTGGCTTTTGTGTTGGTGTTAATGATTGATTATTCTTATATAATTTTTTAATTATGAAATATGTATATGTTATGATGTACAACATTTTGTTATATACTGTTAATACTACTACTAATAAATAATATAATACTAATATAGTGGAATCACTATATTCGTCATTATTTCATTACAGAAAAACTGACGAATATAGAATCAATTGCAAATTCTTTCTGAATGCACTAGTCTTGTTACCCAAGCCTTATGCCTTACTGTTAGCACTCCACGTCATATTTAGTTTACTTTTTAATGTTTTATGGTTTTCTTCAACTGACTTTTTCGTGAACTTGATTGTGACTTTGGTGACGAACATTAAATTTTTTGGTCTAATTTCGGGGCATTATTTTGCCGAAAAAATGTGACGAATATTGGAACTCAACAAATATAGAGGTTCCGCTGTAATCGTTTCAAGAATTTCAATACAAGCGTACAAAAATACAATACGAGTATAGTACCGTGTTGTACAAGATATTTATTGTCATTTTCCCTGCATAGCTGGTTTGTAAGCACCTGAAGTTTCAGGGATAGACTATCAGTAGAACGTTTTCCTAATAGATGGCAGCAGCTATCCTGAACTGTTTATGTTTAAAGTTTTCAAAACAATTTTTGTATCGACTGAAATATAACAATATTATTTTAAAATATACATATTGTGTAATCTTTGATGACCTATTAAAATAATACGCAATTTATTACTATTAGTTAGAAATGTCAGCGAAACTGTTTTTAACACTTTGATGGATCATCAAGTTTAGTGTTTTTTTGGAAATTGAGGTTTCCAATTTATAAATCTTACAGCCGAATTTTTTTTTTCGTTTAATATTCTGTAGCAAGCGGTTTTTTTTTTGAATAAGAAACATTTCATCGTTCCTTCGCAACTAATTCATAACCTTGGGGGGAAATGAGCAGGGAAGTAACATAAATCATCAACAGTATTTGTAACCATTTGCGTTTCATACAAATTTTTAGCACCCCAACGCCTACACTATAACGTGCAGCATCTTGTTTTCGTGTTCATGATTTATTAGTTCATGTTGGTCAAACAGGTTTTGGCCATGTTTAAGACACAGCGTGTTTTTGTGTGTTGGCTTTTGATGTAAAAGTTTTGGGTGGTTACTATTTGACTTTTGTATGTATGTAATTTTTTTCACGTATGTACACTATGTAAACTTGAGGAACGTGTTAAAATTTTGTGAACTTTAAAGATGTCACCGGTGACATTAATACCTTTCGACTTAGCGCTTATTTTATAATATATAAAGGATTGTTTGTAAAATTATACTGACACAGTAGTAAGTATGCAATAAACGTACGGAGTACGGTAATGTATGTGGTATAAACATATGGTACGGAGAGTTTGCATTCGAGGATATAATCCTCGTTTAACGCGATTCATTTGTAAAGTAGTATTTACGAAAATAGGAAGTTGTAGGTTAAAAGGTCTTAGAGGAAAATATGATGAACAAGTGCATGCCATTTTAAATAAGAATACAGCTTTTTGAAAAGTCGATGAATTTTTGTTTCATTTTTCCATAATAACGCAATAATATAGAGACAAAGGTTAAAAAAAAAATAAGTAAGGAATTTGATGTGAAGCATTGGTGTAGCTAAAGTATTTTCTTGGGAGTCGAATGGTGCCGTTGACGATGGTAGATGGGCTGCAATTTATGACCTATGTGTATTGTGCCCCCCCATCATGGACCGATTTCTAGCAAAAAGAGCTCATCTTGGCTCTCGCCTAAGCGTTTGGGTTATGATTTCACCTGGGGCAAATCACCCATGATTTATATTTTAGATTTTCATTCCTAGTCTAGCTAGTATATTTTTTCCGTCTTGTTTTTTTTCTTCTTTCTATTCGTTTTATTAATCCTACACACGTTAGTTCATTTTGAATATTTCTTGTCTTGTTAGCATAAGCAAATTTGCACGAAGACTTTGACTATAGTAAAATTGTAGACATTATTTTGAATTAGAGTAGGCATTTTGTTCGTCTGTACAGTATATAGTATTCAGTTTTTGAGCTTTTAATGTCAATCGCTTAAGCGCATTTTACACGTCGCACCTTTTCAATCAAATTCCATCGACCCCAACTGTTTTTCTGACGTTAGACACACGTCCGGGTGCGTTTTTGTTGTTTCGTTGCTTCACCGAAAGCTCGAAAATTCTCCCCGCCTAGGACATCAGTAAAACAGTTGGGATCGATGAAATTTGATAGAAAATGTTTGATGTGTAAAACATTTTTTTCTGTTCTTACTCCTCCATCGTAAATGAAGTGTTGTAATGATGTGCCATCGAATTATAGTGATGTGCTACTATACTCTTACGTGTGTACTTTGGTGTACAGTAGAATCTCTCTAGCCCGACACGTCCAGTGATCCGACATTCGGCAGGTAGCAGGTCAGTACATGTCATTTACTGTCTGCAAAAAGATGCAAAAAGAAAACACACAACAATGGACGAATTTCGTGTGCAATGCAATGATATTGAAGATAGACTTAATAACTAACTACTGTACATAGGCTTTTCTCTTGTTTTGATACTTTGTACAGTACCCTGTATTATGTGGTCAGTTTTACTTAGTTGGTTTTACTCTGTTGGTACAAAAAGAGTGATTTGTTCAAAAAATCTAGTAATCCGACACCCACTGGTGCCATATACGTCTGATTAAAGAGATTCTACTTTATTATATTTATTTTGTAACTTTTTTCACAATTGTTGTTTATGGTGTTAATACTACAGTGTGTGGGGTTGTCTACCAGAAATTAACGAGAGGATTTCTTTTAGCGCATAATAGCGAAACCGCATATACGGAACTCCAATTAACCGAAGGCTCCCATTAGTAAACTTATGCTGAAAAGCATTAGGATTTAAATTAACCGGTTTTTTTTTCTTTTTACCTTTATTGTTTTCAACTTTTTTTTTTCTAACCAGGAAGGAGTAGCATTTAACGTCAAACTGTTAGTTTTTCTGTTCTTACTCATCCATAGTAAGGTGAGGTGTTTTAATGATGTGCCACCGAAATTATGAGACTCGCGAACCAGTAGGAGGTCGACACACAATGAACGACTTACACATTAAAAGAGAATAAATGCGGGTTAATAGCCATACAGCGAGTGATTGGTTGGGTTTTTTTTTAATCAATCTCGTAGTTTATAAAAAAAAATCACCTTTTTTTTTCATTCGTACGAGTAGGATATCATTAATAGAAACGCTATTTCGAGACTTTTATCATTATGACAGGAAAGACCATTATAACGAAATTAGACGTATAATGATCAAGTGCGAATGTCCTTGTTTGTTTTGTGTTGAGTTCGCTCTTTTGAAACGATTCATTCATTTCGTGGCTGGGAAGAGAGAGTGGTTGGTGGGGGAGAGAAAAAAAATGTATATAAAAGGCAGGTAGAGATTAAGCCATAAAGTTTGAGCAAATCAGTTGCAAACAAGAGCATGTCACCATCAGCTGCAGCGCCTGCCTGCCTCGCCTCATAATCATCATCCATATCCTGGCATGATTTAACGCCCCAGTCTCTAGTTGTCGTGGTTAGCCATGCGTGAAGAAAGCACTAGGGCACCCATCCTACTCCTATTACTACTACTACTGTATTCTGCCATGCTTCTTTTGAATGTGTCTCGTTCTTCACTAAGCACGTGTCTCTGTTCTAAACAGTAGTTTCTGCGACAATAGGCGTCGTGGTAGGTGAAGGGTCTAACTGTGATCCACCTGGAACGTTTCGATATCTTATGTTTTTCGGTCTCAAACACACCACGGAACGTTTAGAACTTGCTTGATTTTGACATTTTTTTATTATATATTCTTTATATTAGCTTCACTTGTGAGCGAGTTGTGAATTTGTGAGTGAACGAGCTGGGAATTGAACGTATGCTGACTGTCATCTACAGTGGTTTATGAGAATGCTAGTATATAGCCCGTCAAAATGATGAGAAAGTTTTTGTTATTCTTATTAAATTATTAAGTTATTATTATGCAATTTATTCTTTTAACTCATGTTGCTTCGCAACATTTGTTATTATTTCAATTCGTATTGTCTCGCAATATTCGTTACACTTAATCGGATCGGATTAGACGGGCTGCTTCTTTTAGCTTGGACATTTTCTTTCACTTTTCTTACTGTCCCCAAGGGAGTGTCCCAGTGAAAGTGCGAATGAATCTAATCATTTCTCCTATAGTCCTCTTACCGCATGTATAGAGGGCGTAACAAAGGGAAAGAGGAAAAAAGCCGACCCTTCTACATTCCAGAAGCGCACACACATTATGGAGCTGCATACACTAAGCGAATTATTAGATAGGTTATTATTATTATTATTTTTATTGTACGGTCCATTTTAAAATAAAGATATAGACCAATGTACCAAAAAATGTATAAGTCCTTCGCATAAATCAAAAAACTGCATAAGTCCAATCTAAAAGAATCGCATGTAGATATGAATAAACAAATAAATAAATACAAAATTGCGGAAATCGAAAATGGACTTACTGCAAACACGCATAAATTGAATATCGAATTACTCAAAGATTGCATGAATTTTAATTCGCATAAATCGAAACATGCAGAAATCAATTATTTTTTTTTTGCAGTAATTATGCACGTACTTTTTATCTGTATATGACAGTATAAAAAGAAAACTTGCTATAGAACTGTGTTCACAAAGTTAGTGTTTATAATTTCGTTGTATGATAATCGAAATCACCGGTTTAGCTTTGACTTGAATTTTGACCTAAAAATAATTTATGTCTTGATCATTTCTTGTTCAACCAACGTCATTTTCTTAACGTTTTTCGTTGGTATATCAACATTGTAATCACTCGTTTGATATTTGCCACAGATATTTTCAGAAATTTCAACTTTTACTTTTTATGAATTTTATCTGTGAATTTTTTAAACTGAAACATTGCTTAAAGAAACAATATAAGCGTATTAACTAAGCTAGAATCGCATGATCCTGCATTAGCCACTGTTTGGTTAGTGATCCTAAAAGGGACGATTTTATTAAAAAGAAAAGTTGTTTAGTCATACTTAGTACCACGTGGATTCAGTTTGGGGTCTGACACCAAGAGGACATTTTCTCGTGGTTCATTTGCTCCTGCATCATAAAACCCTAGTTCATCATCATCTTTATCTTGTTGTGAATGAAATCTGAGGGCGAAAGGACAAATTCAACTGCAGTCGATGTCTTCGTTAAACCTCGTTAAACGTAAAGTATACTTACCTTGGTTATACAACTACAATAATTGCTACAGTTTACTAGCAACACATGATTCTGGAGATCACAACTCAGTGCTTCGATAACATTGAGGCACCAACTATTGTTTAAAGCATTCGCCCAATAATGGGCACCATTTCTCAGTAAGTAATCGCGGCGCGAGTTGCAAACTCATTTAAGTCTGATCACTTTAGCATTGTTTCTTTAATTCTATCATTGTTTCTGATCGTGTGGACATTGTTTAAATTCATGCTGCGTCACAGAATATGACAGACGTTTGTTGTTCGGTTTTCAATCAAATAGTACAGCCGTATTTTAGTTCTAGTTAAGGAAACAAATCAAGTGAAAGCCCACCTTGTTATTAATTTAGTTTTAATTTATATTAAAATTGCAGGCTAGTAATCTTAACCTATTATTTAATAGGTTGATAATGGGATGTAGGTTAATAACTCTCATTTGTCATTGTAGATGGAACTGTAGTTAATGAAATTAATAACGTTGTATCTATTGATTAATCTGTTTGGCTTTAGCGTTAGAGGAAATGAGTTTTTTTTTTTGTCGTTAATAAGTTGTCAAATGAATTACTACAATAAACTACCTTATTATAGGTCAAGCTGATTTATTAATACCGAATGGGTAGAATGTGGACAAGAAAGTGAATTAATTTCATTGCGTTTTGTCGATTTGGTTGTTTTGAAGGTTGACTCGTTGAACGGCATTTCAACACGGCGCAAAGTTTCGACCTGAGAATACGACGAACGGATGTTTTCACACACAGTACACATAAATTTATTTAGGTTTCTTTTCAGTTTTAAGTCTCGAGAACCTTTCAGTAATTTATTTACTTTCTCGATCGTAATTGGCTCATAAAACCGAAATCATTATTTCATATCTAAAAAGCCCCGCTTCTGATTATGGAAATGGCGTGTGATGTACAATCTGGAAAGATGGAAAGACAGTTAATTTTTCTTTTCCAATAATTAGAGGTTTCCCAAAGTTATATTACTCGCAAGCTATAATTACCTTTGATTCACGTGAATAATGAATAGGATTTTTGCATGTTGCGAAAGAAAATCGCTGATGGCATCTTTTTGCAAGGAAAATGAGACGACCTTATAAAATACGTACATTGATCATTTTTACCCAAGGCCCTGGGTTCGATCGCATGTTTGAGAAATCAAAGAGGAAGCTAATTGGCGATTAATTGCAGTGTAGAAGAGACACGTAATTGTCATAATGTGACCATGTCTTAGCAGACCACCACTTGTGTGCGCATAAAATCGAACCGTAATTGATTATTACGATTTTTTTATAGTGGTACGATTATCTCGAAAATCTTGATAATTTGTTAACTGAGGTTTTCTTGAAATTTCGAATTCGTTTTCTTATTTATGTGAAAATATTTATTTTCTTTCTTTCTTTTTTTGGTCTTGTGTGGAAAGGGACCTTTTGACATGTACAAAGGTGATTTAGTTTATATGCAAAAGTGAAAGATGGCATTGACCCAATCAGGAAATGCTACTGCCCGATGGGGCTGTACTCAATTTTGATATCAATTTTTCATACTGGGGAAACTTTTTCAGGGGATTACGTAGTTGATTTTCGAAACATGTTTTCTTGATTTTTCTCTTGGTGATGAATAGTTTTTTATGCTTGAAGGAAACTTAGTTTTTCAAAAATATAAATCTTCTTTGTGTATCTCTTAACATTCTTACTACTGTACTGTATGAAATATATTGTACGTTTTAGGTGAAACAAAACATTGTTGCCGACGTTTTTTCTTTGGTACCAAACTGTTGAGTTATTTAATCGATATTTCTTTGTTACAACCTTTTATTTAACTTGACTAGACCGTTGTTTGTTTGTTTGATTGATTGATTCAACATCTTTGCGGTTTCATTCACTTCCCGATATCCCAGAAAGCTGAAATTTGACACGTAGACACATTTCGTGGAACATTTGATTCTATTAAATTTTAACGAATCGATGTCGTGCCAATTTTGAGAAAATGACACGTGAAGATACATTTTTCTCAAAGTGTTGCTGACGACAACAATCACATATTTAGTTCAGACAAAATAAAGCTTTGTTATAAATGAACATACATACTGTATATATATTATTCAACAACCATTCATTGTTGTGAATCTATCAGAATAAACACTTAACTTCAAATCAAGAAAAGTATCTATCCACATGTTTGTTTAAAAATGAGTTTAAAATTTGGTTGGCAAACAAAACCACAGTACAACGCCAGATGAAAAGGTTGCATGAAAACTCTTTTTTTTTCAATTACTTCGTACCACAAATATAATTTCAGTATTACCATTTTTGATACTTGTGAGTTTACATGGTAAACACGCTTGTGGCGCTAGTTGTTGTTTTTAACTAGCCTAAACTCTATGTATGGTGTCTGGGTATGGATATTAGTTTTAGGTTTACAAAAAAAACACTTAATTTTTTAACTAACCTAAACTGATAAATATACTACTGTATATGGCACATTTACATGGTAAATTCTGCAAAACAAGCGCATTCATAGACATCATACATAGACAGTTTAGGTTAGTTAGAAACAACTACTAGCGCCACAAACGTGTTACTATGCAACCTACAAGTAGCTAGTTTTTTGTTTGTTTTTTTAAAGAAAATACGTTTATTTTAAAAAGTTAATGGATTCTACGGTTTGTAGTTTGTGACACTACAATATATAAAAATAATTTTTAGGCACTGAACCACTATGAAACAACTTAGTAGGCTTAGTATGAAACTCTGTGACTGCAGTACATAGAAGAAGTCTTTTCGAACCACTCTCAAACCACTCTGTTTTGTTTTCTTCCGACAATTGATGATTTTGTTGAGGTTAACCATGTTTCGAGACGTGTATTTTTCGAAGGGTTATAGGTCTTATTATATAGCAAGCCAGCGTTGGGCGTTGGTAATGTAGTTCGAAAGCGAAAATCGGCTGTGAAATTCGTGCATTTCTGTCAGTACGTTGCCTATTCCGACCTCCCATTGCGACATATAGTGTCCGGGTCAAAGATCAGGTGGAAGTTTTTTTTTCTTATTATTCTTAACAGCTTCGAGGCTCGCTACTTGGTATGCATACAGCGTGAGATGGGAAGTGTCGCGTGCACACAACTCCCGGTTACAAATGAGGCGTTGATGGTAGAGAGGCATGTGGCCCTTATCTCGAACCAACAAATTTTTCACCAGGCCCTTTTGGAAAAATCTGTGCTACTTTCCATTAGGTGAATTTAATTATGGAGGTTTCCGACCCATTTGCTGTGGGTTTTTTTGTGTGTGTGTGTGTGTTTTAAAGAATTTTTTATCTCGATTATTAACAAGAATAAGCGTAATGAAGTGGCATCACATACAAGTGTAGTGGAGAGTTGCGAGAAGAGAATTTAATTAAGGGCTATGCTAGTTGCTAATCAAATAAAGACGTCAGGGCGGTGTAATAAATGTAAGTTACACTTTGTCTCTTGCTGCGAATAGTATTTGTGCTGATAGAATAATAAAACTGTAAACTCTTAAAAAAAATGGAGATTGCTGTTTGTTTTTGTTTTTTTGTTTTTTCATTCGTTATTTTTACGTGTTTGTGTGGAATTTTTTTTCTATGTAGTTAATGAACCATGAATATTTTTTTCGGTTTGCCTCTTTAATATTCTTATCTTTATCAAAGTGGTCCTGTCGTTTTATATTAAAGTTGAAAATTTAATATAATATAAATATGAATTTGAAATATAACTTTTTTTGTGAATTTAAATTCATTATATGCTTTATATTAGTTTCACTTGTGAGTGAGTTTATGAGGCAGCTCTGAACGTTGTTGCACTCACGAGTGAGTTGCGAATTGAGCGTTAACGTCTACTGTCATCTGCAGGCGTTTGAGAAACTATAACGTTATATAATCGAAAATGAAACTTGGCAATCTATAAAGCATATTCTTAAGAATGAGGATTTTTTTTTAATAATGTAGTTGTTTTTTAAATAAAAATTTCCTACTGTAAATAAAAAAATTTCACGATTGTTTATAGTTTTTGGGCTGTGGTCAAATCATTAGTTCGACACTATTAAAATAAAGCAAAATCATTAATCACTGTTGACATTACAGTTCACCGTTGCAAAGATTAGGGTCAAAGTTGTATTAATCTGTTCTGGACACATTTTGTTGTGATCGGAACAGATGTGTTGACTTGCTCGTACACGAAGTTGTGAGAGTTTTTTTTTCTGTCAAATCAGGATCACCAGCATAACTTGAAGGGCTCTGGGCAATATAGTGATAAGCCACATTTTTTCCAAAAATATTATTTTTATATCAAATTGTCCCTCAGTACTGTTTCTATATAGCTTGTTGCTTTATAATTATCAAATCCTGGATTTTTCAAAAAATGGCAACATAATATAATCACCTTGTTGCTCAGTATGGTACTATATGGAGTTTCTCACCAGAAAACCAGCTCTTCTGAACAATTTCAAAAACGTGGCTTGTCATCATATTGCCCGAAGCTCTTCAAATCATTCGTAGTTGACGTGTGCGCTTGTATCTTTTGAAAAGACGCTTGTAGACTTTCAAAGACAAAGTTGTAAAAATTCTTTTTGGAACATGTTTAACCTTTGGATACCACTTTATACCCTTACTCGTACAAAAGTTGTAAGGATTTTTTTCCAAATCCGGATTACCAGCTTAATTTTCATTTATAGTTTTCGAACTTTTCATTGCGGTGAAGGAGGTCATAATTGACCCTAAAAGCTTTTGATCTCTTTCGAACTAAGACATAGCAGTACTGGACAGATCTGTTGTCGGGTTGTGTGAGAAGTTAGCGACAAGTCTTGAGAAAGTTGTCTTTAGCTGGAGTGTTGGTAAGTTAGCTGGCGAAATGAACCCAAGCTTGACAAGAGGAAAAGATCTTAAACTACCGTGTGGCGTCTTTCATCTTCGGTTTCTCTTCTTTTGCTTTGATAAGTCAACAGGGGTTAATGAGGCTGGAACTCGGGCTGCAAACTTGGACCTCGGCCAATAACGATGCTCGTCCAACAACTGATGCGATGCTGAGAGCTGTGATCACTAACTTTTCCTTTTGCCAACTAAAACTAACTCACTCATCGTTTGGCTTTTCTTCGTGTGACATGTTTAGGATGGGAAATTATAAGAAGGTTAAGGGGTTTAAAATCGCCGTCTGTACAACACAGTTATTACCATGATTGGATTCTTAGTCGATTGTCATTGAATCATGATTGGATTACTTATTTATTTAGTTAATTAATTTGAAATATACTTATGTTACCGGCAATATATTCAAGCATTACAATGTCTAGTTGTTGTTTTTTTTTTGTTGGAAAAGTAGGAAATAAATACATTTTGTTTAGAACTGTTTGGATTAGTTTAAGTTAACATTTCTGTAAAAAAATTGCGCTTAAAAATTGAGGCCTAAATTTAAACCTAACTTAAACTCTTGCATAACGTAACTATCCATTGCTAATAACATACTTCATCAAAAGAAGCTAGACTAGCATGCCATGCAATGCCTGGATTAAATATATTGCCGTAACAAGTGGCAAGTTTACCTTTGCTGTCAGCAAGAGGTACAGAGTCCAAAAACTATATTGTAGGCACTTTAGTATTAAAATTGTAAAAATAATTGTCGATCATTTTGCTGCATTGATTACTAATTATAAATTGGAATTTTTGTATAGTAATGTAGATGGTTATCGTTTGCAATTCTAGTTGATTTGAATTCACTATTGTGCGTTCTGTTCGTGAATCAAAATCAGTTGTTTTAGTTCTCATCACTTTGAATGTTTCAAAAAGGGATTTCGCTTTTTTTTTCATTCCGAAAGTTAAAATGCACTGCCTATAATAGTCGTGATCAGTGCATTAAATTTTGTTTGTCGTTGCATGGTGAATAATTTTCCCATTATCTTGAGGCGATGCATTATTCGATGCCATCATTTGCATAGTAAAAAAAAAACTTGTTTTCCTGTCTAAAGAGGGAATCCTAATTTCGTGTAGAAAGAATGTCATCAAACTTCTTTTCTTAGTTTTCTGTTTGTTTTTTTCTTTCTTATTCTTTTTTTGTTAGTACGTATTTTTATTTTTGTTATTTGTTTTAAAAAGAATGTTTAGAACGTTATTTTCATCGATTATAGCGATAAATTTCGTGAAAATTGTCGCTCGGATTGGTCAATAGAATCGTAACTTACACCATGTCTCCACGTGTGTTAGTGGAATATTTAATGAAACCGTGGCGAAGTGTGTATGTTCATATGTACAGACCAGAGGTATGTATTGTGTGTATGTTGCCGGCAAAGTATAGAATCTAGGCATTCTATAGAATGCCTATTCCCTGTTAGCAAAGTATGAAATAACATCTTGTATACAAATATTTAGATTAGTTAAGTTTACAACATTTTTTCTAAAAACATTTTAATCCTAAATTCAGGCCAAACTTAAAAACATACCTCACGTAACTATTTTCATATTTTGACAAAAACAGGTCAGACATTCCATAAAATGTCTGGATTCTGTACGTTACCGGTAACATGTTCATGTATATACCGTACTGTATATGTAACATTTTATTCTATTCGATGAAACATTCCTCAACAAGGCTGAACACCTGATATCTTGATTCAACACTTGTTGTCCACTGTATGCGAATCCACTGTATGTACGCCTACTGTATAACATTCACAAACTCGATCAGAACAGGATTGCTTTATGCAATTACAAGATGCACATTAAACATGCTTAGTGACAATCAGTTGCTAATATAACGACCCAATGCTCTTTGTAGAGTTTATAGTAAACATATACAGGCATGCCACGACTTTCTTTTTTTCGCTCTTTCGCCACCTACAAATTTATACCCAATTTCTAAAGTTGGTTGGTTTGTCGTCCCGTAGTGTCACCACCGAGCACCGTCATTCTGTTATTTTTGTTTTAGTTTCAATTAACCAATTGAATCTGATTATAATTCACGTTTTAGTTATGCTAATGTTGTTATGAAAACGAGTAGGCTATAGGAGATTTGATTTTATGTTATTTATTTATATGTTTATTTTTGTTTAAGTGTTGCACATACTCGCAAGTGTTATGCAGTTAGTTATTCACGTTTTTTCAAAGCTCTAATGCATTTGCAAGCTAAATAAAGTCAATGCTTCGACTTTCGTCAGAGCTCTGGTCCCAATTGTGACGAAAGAGTGAGGTATGCCTGTATAAACTTACAGTAAACATATTTTAATCCGAGATCTTGTATTAGTTACATAGAAACAAGGTTTATCAGGCACCTACTTTCGATTTATAACTTCACTGTATTGCACACGTATCAAAACCCTGCCTTAGCCTTAGGCGTTGAATGGAGCTTAATTACAAAATATATTTTTTTGTTTGTGCGTGTGTGTGTGTTCTTACCCTGACAAATTATAGCTGTGAACTATTTTTTTTTTTCTTATTTGAACTGAAGCAGTTAAGATAATTGCTTTTCCTGTCGGCCCATGTGTGAACTTGCAGGTTGGCTCTGCGTGGGATGAGATTTTTTTTTTGGGGGGGGGGGTGTAAGAAACAAGAGAAGTTTAACATTGGTGTAACAGAATTTCCTGGAGTCTATGCGTAGAATGAAATTCTGTATCATCCATAACTTTTTTTTTGGTTCAATTTCATGGATTCGTATATAGTTTTTTTTCCTTCGTCTTTATGAATTCTGGATAGACAGTTTTTTCGTTTCTCCCTAAATCCCAGTTCTCGTACATCACGATTTCTCGTTTTTTTTTCAACCCACCCCCCTTCCCTTCCCCCCGGTTTGCTGATGAAGGGCATAAGATGAAGCTATATAATAAAGCCTTGAACCCATCAGGAGTTTTGAGTGCAACTGGGGGCTCATTCGCCCTTGTGCTGCTGTTCCAATCCCTTCCGAGTATAACGAACTCCATTTGCATAGATCTGCATACTACGCTTCGAAGCCCCTGTGGCACATGAGAAAGAGATGGGACCAACATTCTCTTCGGATATATCTTCCCGAAAATTGCTGCGAGGAAGACAAAAAAAAATTCCTACTTTTACTACTACAAGTATTATTCCTATATTGCATTGTTCCGAAAAGCTGATTTTATAAAGAGTTTGGCATACAGATACGGTTTGAGACAGTAGTCTTCGATTAATGCTAGGATTACGTTCTGCGAAACTTTGCGTGAATCTAACTAAACTCATCATTTGAAGGGTTTCGGGCAATATAGTGATAAGCTACACTTTTTCAAAAAAAAAAAAAAAAAATTATCAAACTTCACTCAGTACTGTTTCTAGCTTGTTACTTTACCACTTCATGGATTTTCCAGAAAATTTGGCAGCATAATATAGAAAATCACCTTGTTGATCAGTATGGTATGGTACTGCGTACTGGAACTCTATGGAGTTCCTAACTATAAAAACGGCTCTCCTGGATAATTTGAAATGTAGCTTATCACTATATTGCCCGAAGCCCTTCATTTATTCTGCATATTGAAATTCAAACGAAGTAGCAAAACTTCAATGATTTCGTTCAATCGCTTTTGCACCACCGCAAAAAATCAGCGAACTTTTATCGCATATCATGAGCATCCAGGATGAGTTCTGTCATCGCATAATAACTCAATTTTCTCTTCGCATTTTTAAATCCTTCATCGCATCATAGCGGGATTGTATATTCAAACTTTCTGTACTGTAGTATAGTGCTAATCTTATCAGAAATAATCTGATGATTCTAGTTTTATGATCCGAGAATGAAGTTGTTAAAGCTTTCTGAAAGAAAGATAGTAATGATTATATATATATTTTTTTGTACGTCAGTTGAGTAGCTTAGTTTATTAGTAACGTTTTAAAAATATTTTTTGTACAATAGTGTATGTACTTGAAATTAGTTGACTGGGAATGTATTATACATCTTTCATTGGCTTTTAGCCGTTGAGTCAATTCGTCAGCATCATGACTTTGCATAAATTGAACTGACAGACATTCAACCAGTTAAGAAAGTTCCGAATAGAAGAAAAAGAACGTACAAAAAACAGTGTTCCTATCAGAAGTTTTACATCATGTTTTTCTAATCTTTCGGATTGTTATCTTGCTCGAATCAGCGTTTTGCATAATTGGCGATTTTTTTTTAGTTTTTACTAAAAAAAAAATTGTGATAAATTGTCAGGGCTTATAAAAAAAGGACAAACTTTTTTGTTACAGATCTCATTAGTAGACTATAATGCTATATTACTATGAAGTAGACTTTGTTAGTACAGTAATCATAAAGTAAAGGTGTTAAGATTTCAGTATACTGTACTGTTCATTAACATTTTTCACCATGTTTTTCAGTCAATGCAAAAAGGAACAATTTTCATGTAAGTTGTAACTTGTAATGGATCCGGGGACGGTTATAGATAATGACTATACAGAAAGACAAGTTACGGACAAGTTTTGTTCCACAAGTCTGTAAATCGAATTTGTATGTAAGTCGGAACAATTGGGTATCTAGCGTCAGTTAGTCAAATGTTAGTTTTAGGATACAGTATTATAGTGCACCATATTATATATTAATACTATTCTATTACAGTACGGTACACTATAGCATACTGTATTATTTATTATACAATACAGTATATTATAATAGGGCCTACAATATACTGCTATGGTGCTTCATACTGTTTCTATGCATAAAACAAAAATAAAACATGTACAAAACATTAAACACATTTCTTAAACAGATTAGATAGTACATGTATTGTGTACAGAACTCTAAAGTCGCTAAATCATGACAAAATATCTACGGGGGTATGTTTGTAAGTCGGACGTCTGTAGCTTGGTGACTTCTTGTAATAGAATTTTTAAAGAAACCGACAAATGTGTCGTCTTGTACTTCTTTCCGATTGGCAGGCCTATCTTTGTTTACATTGACGTTAAGAATGAATTAAGAAGAGAATTAATTGTTTACATTCGAATTGTAATAGTTATGTTGATATTTAATTACTGTAATTTATTTTTGAAAAGGATTTTGACGGAGGAGAAACGCGAATGTGAGACGCCATTTGGATCACTAATGTATAGGGACATAATTGCCTAATCGCGACTAAACAAACTAGTGAATATAATGTGCGTGTGTATATGTATGTACATATTTATATACGCGTATAATACAGGGTGTTTCAAAATGAATGTTAACTGCGAGCCGATACGATATGAAAATTTCAGTTTTTCTATCGACTGATGCATGTTCTTGTATTATTTGTTATTTATACCGTAGTTATGACTTTGTCAAAGTGTAACATTAATTTTTAAACA
>JAQIWH010000298.1:0-56632 GCA_034695005.1 Cryptops parisi | reverse complement strand
TCCGTATTATCCGGCTTTTCGCTTATCCAGCCTATCTCCGGTCCCAATTAGGCCGGATAACCGGGGTTCTACTGTAAGTTTCTAAAATTCATTATTATCGGTAGCACCACAAACAAGGTCACTAACTTTGTGGTGCTACTGATAATAATGAATTTTAGAAACTTACTAAACCAATTATCTATATGTATAAAATGCTTAGTTATTGTGTACAATAGGGTCATGTGTGGTAAGGTCTATGCTGATTGGTCAAAACATGATGACTGACTTGGCAAGATTTGAACGAGATTTTAACTGAGATTCCTGATGTTTGAAGAACAAAATGGGAATCAAACGAGAATCAAACGGAATTTCCGTTTGATTCCGACATATTTTATGCCCGTTACAGCTAGTTTAAACTATGTCACTTAAATAACTATATTAATTACATTATTTAAATCACCCGCTCATTACATATCTCATGCTTCAATGGCAGCAATCTTGCACTTAGAATGCTTACACTGAGTTCTCTTTGAACTTAAGCGCTAACGCTCACACTGTCCCACCTTGCCAGAAAAAGCGTTTGCGATGTTAGAAAGCTGAAGTGGTGGCCTTCACAATGATGTCACTAGTTCACTTGTAAGCGCTGTAAGCGTTTATAAGCATGCAAAGTAAATCTAGCTAGCAATTTCAAGTGCAAACAGCTTGTTCAGGATCAGAAAAAAGCTCAACCAAAAATAAAAATGTGTGTTACATAGTGAAAGTTAAACCAACAGAACAGCATGATAAGTAAACCATAGGATGGATTCAAGAACTAATCTTTGATTTGTCAATGACTTGTAATTAACACAGATCGTTTTCGTGTGTAGCTAACAACTGTTTTTTTAGTATTTATACTGTATATTTTATCCCAGGCCTGCACAACTCGCGACCCGTGACGACTATAGTATAAAATTAATAATACGATTGACCCAAATCTGTGTTTGCATAAACGCTTTGTGCTGTAGCATTGTCAATAAAGTGGAGTTGGATGGTTAGTTGATTGCACATTATTTAATGTTTACGTTCCATAATAATAATAATACCCTTCCCGTGCTATAGCACGGGTTAACTACTAATTTTTATAATAATAAAAAATAACGATTAAAAAAAATTATTACTCAATGGGTAAAAATAATTGAAATTAATTGAAAATAAAAATCAACTATGTGGCCCGCATGTTTTATTTTGCTTTTGCTTTTGTTTTTTTTGGTGCAGTTTGGCCTGTTTCTCTTTATGAGTTGTGCAGCCCTATCTTATCCTGTTGTATAGTTATTAAAAACAACACTCCAATAGAATCTGCAAGAAGCATTTGTTTTAAATAAATTGACTTCGCACCACTGTAATGTATATTGTTTTTTTTTTTTGCAGAGGGGTTATTGTGGAATGATGATGCTGGAATTTCACTTGCTGAGAAAATTTCCAAGTCAAACAACCTTCAATTTGCTGGAGTTTATGTCCATTGTGGAAATTCTTATAAGGATAAAAATAAAGTGTCGGAGGTTGAAAAAGACACTACTGAAAAAATTATAAGCTTTGTAAACAAGTAAGTTCAAAGACTAAATATGTATAAGGGTAGTTCAAAAATGAATGACACTCCCCCCACAACTCCTTAAACATTTCAACGCTTAAAAATTACACTTTTAAAAAAGTGCAAGGTGGGTGTATGTTCATATACTATAGTGTAGCGTATTGCTGCCAAGTGGCGTTGCTTCTTTGCAAAGGAATAAAAAATGCTGAGTCATTAATGCAACTGTGCAAGTGTGAACAAACGAGTATGGAAGCAGATAATCACAAGCAACAATGGACAGTGTGGTTTCTTTTGAAAGAAGGGGTAACCGGTTCGGACATTCACAAGAGGTTAGCAGCCGTGTGTGGGAACTAGGGTTTCTCATATTGGGCACTTTTGCTTATCCCGAGATTCCAGGATAAAATCTGCCTCAATCACAGGATTTTCCGAGATATGTCAATACAGTATTTTGAAATAAATAACCTAAGAGAAACAAAGCGGTTAATTATTTATGTATAACTCCATCATAGGCCTATGCAATACATTTTGCTCCATATTATTATTAATTGTGTGTAAAAGGGTGTTAAGAACTGGTAATATTTTTACAAGAAAAACTCGTTTCAAGATTTGAACTTGCATTGCTGTCTATGGGTTTTTTGCACTTGTGCACTTTTTGCATTAATATCTTTGCACACAAGATATTTGTTGTTTTGCTCAAAGTTATGCGTTAAGAGGGTATAATTGCACCTAACAAAAAGGTTACGTGACACCCTTTTACACCAAGCCATTCAAGTATACCATAATAATTATGGTATATAATATTTAGCAATTATTGTTAAATGCTATTGGTGAGGAAAATGTATTGTAGTTTTGAGAAATATTACCTTTTTACAATTTCATTGTAATGAACCGAATAACTGATTACAATGAATTTTTGAAATATAATTTAAGAAAACAAAGGTAAGCTATGCACTTTGTTCACTTAGTCTTGTTTTTTTAACAGCAACAAATGCCAACAAACCAAACAGTGTACACTCTATACTGTAATAATTTGTTATTATATAGCGGAAACACTACCATGCTGTGAATGAAAAAAAAAAGTTATTCTATAATTTAATGTTGGTGAATATCATTCACAGGTTGATTCAAAATAACTATTCCTAATTTTCAAGGTGATGTTATGGAGGGCATGTCATGAAACATCTTTTAATAATAAACTCTCTAGTCTGGAAATACTACTCTAGCAAGATGCAACAAAATTACGAAAATGAGGATGTCTGAAGATGGCCATACTGACTCTATTGAGTTCTCTAGGGTCAAAACGATTAAATAATTCTACAATTCAAAAAAGTGAAACAATCATTTTTTTTATCATGCCTTTGAGTTTCAATGTACAAAGTAATATATATTTACAATTTACGTCTTTGCAACTCACTCACTCATGCACAAGTGAACCATATTTAAATCGTATGAAAAGTTTCATTACATGACAAAGATCTTAACACGAAATAGACGAAATATAACATTTTTCAAATATCCCAGGATTTCCAGACTAGAAAAATATTTCCCGGGATATGTAAATTAGGTTAAAATTGACCGGGATCCTGGGAGAGAAACCCTAGTGGGAATGCAACACCAAGTTGCAAAACCGTATATCGCTGGATATGGGAGTAGAAGACCGGCAATGACTGTGCTGAGAAAGGCAAAAGCAGTGGCCGTCCAGCAACAAGTGCAAAACAAACAACATCCAGCACATGTCCGACTTTGTAATGGCAAACAGGCTCACATTCGATGAACTGCAGAAAAAAACAGGTCTGTCACCTGGAACTCTGCACAACATCATCCATTATGACTTGAAGTTGAAAAAGGTTTGTGCACAGTGGGTCCCTCATTCTCTGACAACACAGCAGAAGCAGCGGTGTGTGGAAATATGTCAAAAGTTGCTGCAGCTATACAGCATGGATCCAGAAGACTTCTTTGAGCGTCTGATCACAACCGATGAGTCATGGTTCTGGCATGAGACACCGGAAAATAAACACCAGTCAATGGAGTGGAAGCACGCCGGGAGTCCTCGTCCCAAGAAGCCAAAACCGGGTCTGTTTGTCAAAAAGTGAATGGCGACTGTATTCTGGGATCAGGATGAGATATTGTTATTGGATTGGATGGCCCCCCGTGAGACCACCAACAGTAAACACTACTGCAAGACATTGGGGCAAGTCCGCCAATGCATTCAGCAACCCCACTGCGGGAAATGGGGGTGCAAAGTGCTTCTCCAACAAGACAATGTGAGGCCACATGTCAGTCGCAAAACCACTGACACCTTTAAAGCTCTAGGGTACACTGTGCTGCCTTATCTTCCATATTCATCAGATCTTGCACCTAGCGACTATGCTCTGTTTGACGCAATGAAAGACTCAGTGCGTGGTTACAAGTTCACCTTCACTGACGAGATGCAGTCGGCTGTCCACAAGTGGTGCAAGGGTACCCCCAAGCAATGGTTTTCATCGGCAATACAGAAACTGCCAAAATGATGGCAATGCTGCATAAACATTGGTGGGGAATACCTCTAATGTAGTATAAAAATTTTTTCACAATGAAGTGGTTTGTGTGAACAAAAGACAGATAATGTCAATCATTTTTGAATGACCCTTATATGACTGGATGTTCACATGGAGTGCAAACACATCTTAAAAAAATGAAATTACTGCTTCATAGGTGCATTAACAAGGTTAAGTTAAGGTAGGTAGGTATTTAGTGAGAGAGGCGCACCAACTGCCCAAAGGCTTGTCATAAGGCACCCACAGAAAACTATAACCCGATATGCATGTTAATCAAATGAGTTAGTCAAGGCCCGACAATCTCAAGAACCGGAAGACACGACGGACAGTACGGGCATGGTTTCCCAATAGCTCACGAAGAGTGTAAGGCAAGAGGCGCTGTCTGCAAAAATGTTCATAAAGAAGACAGTCCACCAAGATGTGATGGACTGAAACTTGGTATCCGGACAATTGCTCGCGAACAATTGATCGCAGACAATTGCTCGCGAACCTTTGCTTGCGGGCCAATTGATCGCCAAAAAATTAGTATTTATTATCAAAAAGAAGCAAATAAATTTTAAATCAAATTTATTCAATAAGTGTGACACAACTGAAGGTTATCATATTAGGTTAGGTTAGGTTAGATCATACAGGTCCACGGATGACCTGTATGACCAATTGTTCCGCGATCAATTAACCCTGCTATCTATTGTACGCGAGGAATTGTCCGGCGAGCAATTGTTTGCGAGCAACTGACCTGTAACCCTGAAACTTGTGTTACAATTGTGACACCAAGGTGGAAATTACCCACCCAGAAGAATTGCATGAGAGAATTGCGTATGTCCAATCCACAGTAGTGCCAGCATCACCTTTTGTTTCCTCATATCACAGAAAAGTCGCCCATACTTTGACAGTGTCTTTTATGGCACACAGTTTGTTGTCCAATGCGGCCCATTCCTCCTCCCAGGCTAAGTGAATCTGCTGTTTGTGCCATAGGTAGGTAGGTAGTTGAGGAGATGAGGCGCACTGACAACAAGGTCATATGGTGCCCACAAAACAGGAGGAGAAAAAGAAACGAGAGAGAAAAACCATTAAATGCGATTGATCATAAGAGAAAGTTGGAGAAAATGAAGTAAGCAAGAAATCAAGTGAGAAGAATTGCCCAAGATTTCAGGGAGGGTACAAGGTAATAGACACTGGAGATGGAGAGGGTAAAGAAGCGGGCAGTCAACCAAAACGTGAGAACAGAAAGGGGAGCACTGCATAGGGCACACGTAGGGGAAAACTTTCCACTCAGTAAGTATGCATGAGGGAATTGGGTGTGACCGAGTCGTAGACGAGTAAGGAGAACTTCGTGGATCCGAGGTGTTGAGACAGGAAAGGTCCGGGAGGTGGTGGAACCCTTAACTGCACGAAACGCTTGTGCCATACGGCAACAAGCGGCAACAAAGCTTTAGTTGCCGAAGATGAGAGAGCCAACTGAGCTTCTGATCAAAAACCAAGCCGAGAAAACAAACCCCCTCCTTCACCACAAGGGGAGCGCCACCTAAAGTCAATGATGGAGCGGGTGACAAATGGCACAAACTGCAAAAGTGGATATACACCATTTTCTCCAAGGAGAAGCAAAACCCTGTAGATAGGGCCCATTTCTCCAATCGACCAATGATGACTTGCAACTGTTGCTCTGCTACTGAAAGGCGATAAAACAAACAGAAAATTGCCAAATTGTTGACAAACAGGGAAGCTATGATGGGAGCTTGCATTTGCTGGGCGATGGTGTTGATGGCCACTGCAAATAATGTGACACTTAGTACACATCCTTGGGGAACACCAGTCTCCTGGATAAACAGTGGAGACATTGTTGCACCCGTGCGTACGCGAAAGACTCTAGCAGATAAGAATGACTTCAAAAACCTAGGCAAAAGCCCCCGTAGCCCAGCCTCGTGCAGGGATCGTAGTATACCATACCACCAGGTGGTAACATATGCCTTTTCCAGATCAAAGAAGATGTTGGCGGTGAAGGAAAGTGTTGTGTAAGAATGACTCGAGAGACACTTGATTATTGATGGTAGACCGCCCGTGGCAAAAACCACACTGGATGAGCGTGAAAAATTCAGTTTTCTCGAGCCACCATTAAGACGCCTGTTGACCATCCTTTCAAAGAGCTTAGAGACACAGCTGGTAAAAGCAATCAGTCTGTAGCTCTTTGCATCGTGACAATCTTAATTGGGTTTTAAAATCAGAACAACAACCGCTTCACGCCACACCAATAGAATGGTCCCTTCACTCCATACTTTGTTATAGAATGCAAGAAGCAATTGCAAGGAATGAGATGACAAATGCTTCAGCATTAAGTTGTGAATCTTGTCCGGACCTGGAGATGAATTTTTAGAGGCACAAAGGGCAGACTAACTCCCACAGATGAAAAACACTATCACACGGTTCGACTTCATCGGAGGAAATGGCCAAGCTTTTGGCCTCTGCTCAATTTTTATGGCCAAATAAGGAAGGATCGTAGTTAAGGCAACTACTGATGCCAGCAAAATGCTGCGTGAGGATAGCGGAAACAGCAACCGGATCAGTAACCACACCCATCTGAATTCAAAACACACTCCAACCAGCCCCCCTACCAGAGTCTATAAACTGTCGTACACATGAGAGATGGATTCTCGACTGCTCATGGATGACACGTAGTTTTGCCAGAAAGCAAGCTTCGGTGCCAGGACAAGGCGTTGCACAATTGCACGATGCCTCTTGAAGTTGGTGAAATTCACCAGTGTAGGATGGTGTTTGAAACGTCATGGGGCACATTTACGATCCCGGATCGCAGTGGCCACCTCTTGATTCCACCAAGGAATGGAGCACCGTCCATGCTTACATAATGCAAATGGGATGGACTCTCGTGCAGTGTAGAGGCTGGTCTCGCTGATCTGACGATAATTCTCGTCCACGAAATAAGATGGAACAATCTTACCCCATTTAACAAGACTGGTGAAAATTGTCCAATCAGCTTGCCACATTACCCAATGACCTGGTCTGTCAGGAAGGTTGCCACCTTGACATAAGTGGATAATGATCGCTCCCACACAGATCCTGATGAACCAACCATCCAGCCAAGGGCACAACTGCAGGGCTGCATTGCAACAGGTCAATAGCACTCCAGCTGCGGTAGCGGCAGAAAGATGAGTGTATGACCCATCGTTAAAAATACAGATATCCATGTCTGAAGACAGTTGTTCCAAGGCAATGCCACAGTCCGAGTTATTGGCAGGCTGTATGATGTGCATTATAATCACCAAGGATGATAAAGGAAGTTAGCAGTTCATCAACGAGGTCGCGCAGTTCACGACAAAGGGAATGGTGGTCAGGTGGGATATAATGAGCAAAGCGTGACCCACCACGGAAGATAGCAGGTAACTGTGACAGACTGCAGCTGGGTTGCAAGAAGAAACAGCACTTGCAGCAAAATCCTAACAAAGGTTAAGTTAATGTCATAATAGTATATGTATTATTATTTTTTTAATTTTTAGCGTCCCATAGAGACAACTTTATTAAAAACAACAATTCTCATACATATCCATTTCATGTAATGGAAGACAAAAATTTATACAAAAAGAACTACTTTGAATAATTTACTATTAAAAGGTAACAAGATTAGATAAAAAACTTTGTTTTTTTAAGCAGAACCTTTTATTGAACACGTGAATTTGATTATTTAACATCCACTTCTTAACCTGTGGATTTTGTTGTACAACTGTACATTTTTTTAGCACAGTGTGCAAAGAAAAGACAAGTATAGGTTTCAGTATAACTTGATGCTGCTTACTTGGTGCACGGCACAGTGTGCAGTTTCCATGAAGCACGTTTAATAGTAAAATATGTTTCATTTACACAAGTGCAGATGCATATATTTTGTGTAAAGTCAAGACAACGATAGGTTTTAATATCACTTGATGCTGTTTATTTGGTGCACAGGAGCACAGTGTGGAGTTTCTATGAAGCATGGTCAGCCAATCAGAATTTCTATTTCCTGACATCCAATGGTTTTGAGCACTTAAAACTTGCTAGCAGTTTTTAAAATCTTGTTTACAGATTGTATGCTAACCAAAATCGAGATTTATAAAAAAAGCGGATCGGAGCGTAAGCAACACCTTACCAGGTGAAACCAATATTTGCATTACGTAAAAGGTCGTAAATAACGCGACCTGGATGTCTCCAAATTTGACAGATGAAATTATCACGCAAAATTAATTAGTATACCAAATTTCAAGTGTGTACGATACTGGGAACATAAGTAAAAACGACGTTGAAACATTGAAACATGTTGAAATTTTTTTACGACTGGTCAAGCTAAATAAACGGTTGTAGGCTTACATTAGGCTACGCATCAGCTTTCATACACACATCTTTATGAACATGGGCATCTTTCCGCATGAGTTTTTTTTGTGGAAAATACCCTTCGTTGACCGAATGCTGCATACGTTCCTGGCCTGGGCTTCTGTCTTCATGGTTTTTTAGCCCACGTGAGGTTCTATCAGACCACTGTCTAAATCTAGAAAACCCAAGACTTTTTCCCTTTTATACTGTATATAAATTCGTAGTAGAAACTATCTTTAACCTAGATTTCACAAACATAAAAAATTATCATTGAAACAAAAAAGTAATTATCTATTGAAAAAGCTTTTTATTAATGTTCAAAGTTAGACTTAGTTTACATATTATCAGTAGATGTAGTACAATACAAGTGTTGAATTCTAACAAGTACAATACCATCCGTCCAAGTCTATTTTCATACAAACTAAAGCTAAAATTGTTTCTCAGGTTAGAAAAAAAAGGAATACGATGCCCAGACTATGGCACAGGTTCTACTCCAACTTGCAGTCAAGCAATCATCGAATTGGGAAAACTGACCGAACTGCATCCAGGAAACTATGTGTTCTATGGTGAAACACTTTAGATGTCACATATTAGAAGTTTTTAAACCATTCAAGTTTGCAGCAAAAATTTATGAAGTTAAAGAGAATTAATTTTTAGTCAACTATTTTATGACAACCTTTTTCAAGGGGTTTCAAAGAATCTAACCAGACGTGATTCCAAAAATTGGGGCCCTTAAAGAATTACAAATATGAATCACAAAATCAAAAGAAGACTTTTGAAGACATTTAAAGAATTCATATACAAATTTAAGGAAGAAGCCTCTAAATAAAAAAGCACTGTTTTTTCAAAGCTTTAGTGATTCGGATGTTGACAGTCTGGGAATGCTTAGCCTGCTGCTTAGAATGCTGCCTCTGAGCAAACCATTAGTGTGTCCATACATGAAAAGCATGTTTGCCTGTTAGTTACATTTATAACGTGCAATGACACAATGGTAACATTTACGATATTCACAGAAAAATGAGTCCTAACATGTCCTAGTACACCAGGCCCGTAGCCAGGAATGTAATAATGTAATTAATAAATGTAAATTAACCACAGGGTTGCAAACTCTACCACATCCTGATATTTGGAGGATATTGGGTCATTGATACCAAGATGCTGTTATTTGCGGATATAAATTTATATGGTCTTTTTTGTTTGTTTTGGTTACACTACTCACCCTCAATATTTGTCCAAGGAATTTGGACAAATCGACCATTACTCCTTGTATAATACAAAGCATAGATATAAAAAAATTCTTTTTGCATTGTATGCTGTAACGTGTAATGTACGAAAATTCACTATTATCCAACAGAACTTATCTAGTGTGCTGTTAGGCTATATGTCCCTGTGGGCACCATATGACAAGCCTTAGAACAGTTGGTGCGCCTCCCAAACCCAAATACCTACTAACCTCCAACAGAAAGTTTAAGAATCATTGACAAAAAAAGTTAGACTTGGTTTACTTTAGAATTAACTGTTGTTTTGGGGATAATAAATGATTATTTTTGTAATAGATGCTCAGCAGTGGGATCTTGGATCATGTACAGAAGATGAAATTGCTGGACAAGTAGCAACCAGAATTATAGGACATAAGCCTCATTTGAACCAACTTATAATAGATTGTGGTTGGGAAGGTTTAAGTTTAGATGGTGGTCCTGATAAGCTACCATCTGGTTATGCAGTTGTCCAAGGAGAACCAAATTTGAAGTAAGATTTCAACTGAAGAAAATTAGCAAGTGTATAAAATATACAATAGCTTTAAATGTTCTGTGTTTAGATTGATCGGAATGACTCAGGAAATTGGGAAAATTGTGCCTATAGCTGGAGATATGAATTTTGAAAAATATCCAATTGGAAAGATTCTGTACCTTTATCCATATCATGTAAGTATCCTACAAAACTGTGTGTAATTCTGAGTATAAAGTAGGTGTGTATCAGATTACGAAAAGTTCCATTATTTTGGACGTTTATAATCCAAGTTTGCATGCAAGTTAGCATTTATACACACATCAGTGAAAGTTTAATTGGGTTTTTTTGCAGCAGATGATATATCAACAGCCTAAATTTTGTGTGTGGTTTACACTTTTTAAATGATGTAACAAGGCATTTATTAATTGGTGTGTATGAATTTCTTGGCATTCCTAGTTTGGTTTTACCTCTTGTAAATACTACTTTGTAAGTTCCTGTATATTTTCATTCATTCTTCCCTTTAAGTGAAACTCAGTGTCTAGAGACCAGGGAGATGTACTGTTTTTCTGAGCTTCAGTTAGTTATTTGGATTTTTGAGGCGCACCAACTGCCCAAAAGTTTCTGAGCTTCAGTTTGATCTGAGTGTGAGTGCCATGGGATTGTTATTTCAGGTGTGATTAAATCCCTCCCAAACCCCAACACTTTAGCAATGATGATTTGTCATTGCCAAAAATAAAAACAGTAAGAGCCATCTGACACGATTGACTTTAGCATACTATTTTCTGAGTTGCAGCTGAGACAAATGACTGGATTGGAGATGAAAATTGCAGTAAAAGTATAGCGAAGTCGAACATGGCAGTCGGCTATAACAACTAATGAGACGTAAATCTGATGTCGGGATTTAAGCAAACATGAGATAGCAATCATTCCGCATGTACAAAATCAGATCTTTGACCAAATCAAAACTAGAAAACACCTGGTTTGAAAGAATACTTTGACAACCAAGAAATATTTGGCAATAGTAGGGATGTCACATGCTATGCAAATATCACAAATCAGGTTGGATAAACAATATCATGAAATGCGACAATATTTCATTAATTTCATTTCCACATCTTTAAACGTGTTGTAGGCTAGTTGGGTTATATGAAAAGAACCTCTGTTGTACTAATGTGAAGCCTAATCAGCTAATGTTCCTTTTCCTTCAGAAACGTATGATAATACATGGCAAAATTGAGTTTGCTCGAGACCTTGCTGTCTCATGATTTGCGTCAAGTAGACAATCTTCACAAAGTGGAGCTAGAGTGCCCTTGTCCCTTTCTTTGTATAATACATTTAAATTTTGCTTCACTATACAAAGCTATATCACCAACTGGTGGAAGTTGAAAAAAGTAGAAGCATACACCGCCAAAATGTTTTTGGGCTTATCTCAGTTTAAGCACTTAAGCTGCTGGTCAATCATAGGGAGCATCTTCAGACCAAGCATTCGAACTTCATCAATAACAATGAACTGAAAGGAGGTTTGCTCCATTGTTTGCTGGAAGGAGGTTTCTTGTCGCTCTTGCAGTAGGTAATCTTAACTTTGTGCGCAATGCTGCTGGTTATGCTGTTTGTAGCTTCACCAGTATGCATTAGATAGATCACCTCATGAAATTTGTTGGACCATACAGCATCGACAGAACAACTCTTCCCTGTACCCCCAAGCATTAGGTAAAAATAACTCACCTACGTCTAGTCCATCAGTTTGCTCTTCCAAATAAGACATACTTGACTGTTGTTGCTCTTTTTAAGCCACCAGGTGGGCTGCTGTCAAGTTTCAATGGCTATCACTTTCAGCTTTCAGAGATTCAACAAAGTTTTTCGCCTGTTCAGCATTATTTGCAAATAAGTCATGCTATTAATTAGCTAGGTCCACATCTTGTTGACCAAGAGGAACTTCAATTGGCAGATGGTGTAACTTTTGCGATCGCTATCACTAACACTCTAAATGTTTGACATTTAGGGAGTCTTTGTACGGCTTCTGCTTCATATTCTACATTGTTATAGTTCAGATGCCAACCAACAACAATGATCATCATTGCATGTGATCATCCTGCCAGCACTCATTTTGTTGTCTAAGTTATTAGTTGCACCGCAGCTGACATTTGGACTATGTGGTTGAGACAATTTTTTGATATACTTGTCATGAAACTACTGGTATAACTTTGATATATTTGTTATACCAGTAGTTTAACTTCACGCCTAGCTTAACTTGCACCTAATGTCAACGTCACATGCAGCACAAGATAAGATTGCCGGTGATATCAACAATGGAACAACCTACCACCAATCTGAATAACCTAAAACCTTGTCCGCTTCAAACACTATGTCCATACAAAATTTGAATTATGTATGAGTAAGTTGGGTAATCAATCACAATGCTAGGCATTCACCAAATATTGTCAGCAAGATTTACACTCACCAAATCATATTACATTCCTTCAACATAGTTCTCCGTCAAGGTCTTGGACATGTTTTCATACATTGGGAATTGACTTATGTCATCTGCAGAGCCTTTGTTTTTGATATCCGTAAGGAACAAGTCTGTTGTGCAAAAACTTTTTGTTTCTGGCTAAATATGCCGTGAAGAAGTTTGTTTTGAGTATCTGTGGTGGTAGAGCACCTGATGTGAAACATTTTTGCAAGGTGAGTTTACATGATTGACAGTGATAAGAGCAATACAGGCAATGAAAATTTCATCAGACGACCCACTATTTCAAACCATCATGTGCAACTCATTCAGTCGCTGTTGAAATTGGACAGTGCAACAACTGGGTGTTAAAGTTGGAGTCTCTTACCTGACAGTGCACTACTTTTCAGATCAGAGTCTGTGACTTTGATTTATTTGTGAACACAAACGAAAGAGCCCCCTTCGTGACATGACATTTTTTCATGTGATTGTCAATAGATTGCCCCTTGCAGATCCAAGAACAAAGGCTCTGCAGAGTAGATGACATACCGTAAGTCAACTCCAAGAGTGATAATGTGTCCAAGACCTTGAAGGAAACAATATCAATGAAAACGTTGATGCTAAACCTGGTGAAGGTAAATCAACAATCACAATAAAACGATTCATCTGGTTACATGAAATCGAGACAAAATCATTAAGATTAAAGCAATGCACAGTGAACTGAGATGATATAAGCATGTTACATGGTAGTTGGACAACACTGAAAAATGAGTGTCACTGATTGGCTTAGTATAATAGGTGGTCATGTAGGATCCATCCATATCACTATATTGATTATGGTATATATAACTTGCCTTCATTAAGGGTGATATTATTAAGTTATAAACTTTGTTATCCATATTCTACAAGTGTTGGATTATATCGTAACCATAGTCTTTAAGTTCAATCCCAATTAGATAAAATTATTTGGTACTTTTAGTGTTAGTGCAAGGTCCAGTCTGGTGTTGCTATTTGCTTATACTTGGTTATGGGTTTATTTTGCAAGTTAAATTAGGTAAAACAAAGAAATGTATTAGATTTTGTTTTGTTTCTTTAACTGAGCCTGCAAAATAAACCCATAACCAAGTGCAAGCAAATAGTGTATGGGGAGGAAATTTAAGGTATTGTGCAGGCAACGTTGGTCCTGAGTCAAAAGTTATGGTGATGGGCAGTCCTGTCAACAGGAAAACCGTGCGCCTCCACAAGGGGACCACTTACCCGGTGGGGGTGGCGGTCCCTGATAAAAGAGGGAAAATCACAATCACAAGAGCACAAGTACAATTGTCTTAAGAGACACTTCAACCAAGAAATCAGAAGTGCCAAGAGAAACCATCAAGCGTTCGTGCAGATGGCTCTGCAAACACAACTGCAACAAATGGCAGAAATGAAAAGTGAACTAAAACAGAAAACTAAAAAGAATGCCAACCTTCAGAAATGACAAGTTAATAGCAAAAGTCGGGCGAGTTGTCACCGGTATTTTGTTTGTGAAAAATTAATTTGAATTTTTGCAAATGGATGGCAGCAAACCAGTAGCACGTATAACAAAACGCAACGCTGATGGAGCTTACGGTGGAAACAGGTTAAACGTTGATGATGTTTCACAGAACATGTTGAACCGACACCTGCGTATTACATGTTAGGGCACCAAGGTAAAAACTCCTTACGAAGCAGAAACGCGTGAGAAAATTGCTTATGTCCAATCCCCAACCTGGAAGGCATCACTTCTTTTTTTTCTGTCAGCAGAGAAAGAAGTTGTCTATACTCTGACTGTATCTTTGATTGCACGCAGCTTGTTGTTGTCTACTGCAGCCCATTCCTCTTCCCAGGCTGAACAGATTTGCTGCTTTTGCCACAGTTGCAGGTTCGTCGATGAAATTTCAGTCACAAAATATGGCTTGTGGAGCCCTGCTTTTGCTGCTGCATCTGCTAGTTTGTTGCCCCGGATGCCAATATGGGCTGGCACGCATACAAAGACAACAGACTTGCCCAACTGTGCAAGGCGATGAACAAGTCCATGAATGAGCAAAACCAACAGAAGCCGAGAATAGTTGAACAGAGTTGAATTTGTTGAACGGAGTAGACATGGGCGAACGCTCTTCGAGTGGGCAGCAGGAAGCAACAGCCATACGGTTCAGCGATGCGTCATTCTCTGCGCTCACGCGTCGTTCCCATGAGTAATGTCATGTCGTTGCAGTAAGTCCTAATGCTGCGACCACGTGGGGGGGGGTATCGTACAACGAGTGGCTGCATCACCCCAGCATTGACTATCAAGGCGGCTAGCATCTCTAAGCAACTGGAGCGCTTTCTTTCAATGCTAGCTTAGCCCAGCTTGGGAAAAGGGAGCGACTTCGACTTGCTTTGGATCACTTCGAGAGAAGCTTCTTGCCGAGCAGTCTTTCCGAACAGTCGTGCCGACGGAAGCAAAGTTCACCACAAATCTCATCGCAGCTGCCAAGGAGGTCAGTGAAACAAAGGAACCGGGAGGTGTTCGTAGCCTTGTGTACACCTAGCCATCGGGGTATGGGTTAGTTAGTTAGTTATTTAGATTTTAAAGGCGCACCAACTGCCCCGGGGTATGGAAGCGAGCACCACAAGTTACCTTGCATTAACCAGATAGTACCAATTATTTGGTCTAACCAGATAATACCAATTATTTTGTTTAATCCAAATGTTTGAAAAATCAAGATCAACCCTTTTGTGCAAACCAGCACCAAAAGTTTATTGTCACTTCATAACTTTCATTTCCTTTCGGTATTTCAGTCCTGTGCCACAGCTGCGATGCATCCAACCTATTACATTGTGGAAAATGATGATGTGGTGAAAAATATAAAACCAGTTCGTGGATGGTAATTTATATTATTCCATTTCAAATCATCACTGACCAGACTTAACACATAAAACTGGGAATAAGATATAATATGGAAACAACTTTTAGATAGTTCATGTTAATTTTCATTTGAACCAACCAATTCTTTAGCATCACATTAATTTTCAATAAATGTTCACTGTATGAAATTCTAATAAACTATGCAAGGTTCTATAAAAATAAATAAAAAACACCATTGTCATTAACACCATATTTGCCATTGAATTCCTATACTGTAGTCATTTCTGAATATATCAGTAAACTAATTCCAATGTATCAAAATCAGACAAGTTTATACAGTAATGAGTAAGGATGGCCTGAATCCTAAATTTTCTCGAATCCGAATCCAAACCCAAATCCTGAAAGGTTCTCGAATTCTTCGAATCTTTCGAATATGGAATCTTTCAAATCCTTTATATAAGAAACAGAAAGAATAATTAGGAAATAAGGAAAAATGATTTCTAATTAAAATTAAAATTTTTCAGTTGAAACAAAATTTGAAATGTGTTTAATAAAAAAATTATTTCAGGATACAGTTTTCAAAAACACACAATAAGTTTTCAATAAGAAGATACAAATATATTAATTATGGAATATTAATAATATGTTCACATGTTTGACATTTAAATTTAATAATTTACAGTAACCAAACATTTTTAAATCACAGCAAGTGTAGATAGCAAGAATAATTTTAAGTGTTAATTTAGAAAAAAGTACAAAATTAAAAATGTTTTTAATAAAACAAACAAATTTAAGGATACGATTTTTAAAAACATATCATAAGTTTTCAATATTCATTAAGAAAATACAAACATATCAATTACAGTATATTAATAATAAGTTCACATGTTTAACATTTAAATTTAATAATTTACAGTGACAAAATATTTTTAAATCACAGCAAGTGTAGATGGCGAGGATGTCAATGAATGTCAATGCTTTTATTGGATGTCAATGGATTTAAAACTTATTTTCTAAGTTTTATAAGTTGGGATTCAAAAGATTCCTTTGACGAAAAGAACCCGAAGATTCGAATTTTCAAATCTCGAATACTTTTCAAGATTCGCGAGATTCGAGGGTTCGAGGATGGCCCACCCTTAGTAATGAGCTATATAACACTTTTCTAATCATGTGACTTGTTGTCAATAGTAATGATGACAAACATTAATAAATAGTTTAGAACCATGAAAAATCATGGAAGCAAAAAAACGAGAAAGTGACCATTTCTTTCTTCTGGCCTTCAGGGGCCACAAAATTCGAACTTTAAATAATGTTTATTTAATGATGATTTTATTTCAACTGCAAGACTCCACAGGGACTTATTTATTTAAAAATCTAAAGGCGCTAATTAACTTTTGCACTCTGTGCGCGAATTCCGTCAGACGGAAACTTGGTGCTAGTCTGCTCTGCTTGGCTATCCTCGTTAGGAAAAGCTCTTTCCTCAGTGCGCCGTGCTCCCTCCAGCATCCGTCGGGCGACGGTTGGCTGCTAAGCAATGGTGTTGTGCAGGAGAGAGAATCTTGCGTGGCAGCACTTTTCTTGAGCGGAGAGGATGACGCGATGCTATCTTTGTGCTGCACCGCTGGCGGATCATGGTACTTTGACTGGATCGTATAGTGGCACAATTTGTTTCCTGGCTTTAATATTCAGTACGAGATCACTAACCTGCTTCTGGTGCTGTGGTGTACGGCAACAACACGCTTTAGAGAAATCCCCGCGAATCTTAAGATAAAAGGTCTGGCTGCGACTAGTTAAGTTAGTGTGCATAAAAATACTTGCAACTATGAGGGTTGTTCAAATGAAAAGGTGTTAAAGGATGTATCTATTTAATGACACGTTTTTGAAAGCAACAATGAATACCTGTGTTTTCAGTTATTAGCAGTTCGTAAAATCACCACATGTTTGTGGCAGAGCTATTGATAGTTCTTAAACATCACCATATGTTGTGGCAGAGCTGTTGTCACTTCTAAAAAATCGATTTAGTTTGAATGCGTGCAACCCAGTTGAAGAGACCAAACTGTTGGAATAAGAAAAAATGGCATTTAAACTGGATAACATTAGTCAAGAGGAACAGCTTGCTGTAATCCGATTTTTGTGTGCCAAAGTACTGCAACCAATACGAATTCACAAGAGAATGTTGGCAGTATATGGCAAGCACTGTCACCCATACGACCATCAAAAAATGACAAACTTTTTTCTAGATGGCAGGACAAGTTTGGTGGATGATCTACGTTCTGACCAACTTACACGTATGGTTTGTGATGAAAAATTGCAGATTGAAAAAATTGTTCAAAATGATCGCCGGGTCACTATTTGCACTTTTAAGTGGGAAAATTGGTGCCTGTTGTTGCTGTGTACAAGATTATGGATGAACAACTGGGCTACAGTAAAGTGTGCACAAAATGGGTGCCAAAATGTTTGTCACTGGAACAGAAAACAATGCGTATGGGCTTGACAATGGAGTACCTTATTCAATACAAAGAATAGGGATCAAACTTTTTGTCTCACATAGTGACAGGAGAAAAATCATGAGCACAGCTTCTTTATGGACAATTTAATTTATGGGCCATGGACGCAGGCCAATTGGTAGTTAGCAACAATAGCAACATTCACAACAATGTAATAGAATAAATAAGAGAAATAAAAGTTTTTGAACTCCAACTGCCGAGCTGAATGGATGCAGCAGCTCCCCTCCTCTGGTAGGTAAATATTTGGTTTTGAGAGGCACACTAACTGCTCGAAAGCTTGTCATATGACTCCCACAGAAACATATAACCTAAACAGCATATCAGATAGCTCATAGTATCAGCCACGGGCCAGGAAAACGAGGAGGGGCAGCTGACAACTGAAGGATTCAAAGCCATGGAATGTCTTCATTCCGTGTTTGTCTTTTGAAGAGGAGGGGTACAAATCCACGAATCAAAAAAGCATTTATCGAAGCTAGTCAATGTTAGCATGAAGAGTTGTCCCGATTGCTATTGTTGTTTTATTGCATCCAGGAGGTGATCGATTAAGCCTGGATCCCTAACTAGTCTTAGCGGAAACCAACCCACCACATATTTGGGAGCTTGCCCAGTGCCACCTAAAAGTAACAGCTCATTGGTTCTTTTGCCACCAATTGTACTTTATTTTAGGTGAAATTCGACATGTTGCTGTCAATTTTTTCTGATTTTAAGGGAAGTTCGAACGAACGTAGCCTAACGAATCAAACAAACGCCATCTTAGGTAAAAAGTCTTAAAAACTGCTTAATTAATTGGTACTAAGTAAAAGAAAAAACCTCTTTTTATTAATTACGAGTAGGTAGTTTGTGTACAATAAATTCGATTTGCAGTAATTTCATTGCTATTCAAGGAGGCAGGTAGGTAAGTACTTGGAGTTTAAGGAGGGCACCATCTGGCCTTACAGCTATGTCATTTGGGATTTAGACTTTATTGAAAGTCAGAAATACAAAAATGATGATGAGATAAGGATGATAAACATAGAACAGGGTTTTATGATGCAGAAAAAAATGGGAGACTCCTGAGAAAACCTGCCCCCATAGTGTCAGACCCAAATCTAAACTTATACGACGAATGGGAAACAAACTCACCAACTGGAGTATTGGAAGTGAATGCCTTAACAACTAGACCACCATAGGGCTCAAACTAATCAAGAAAAATTGAATATTGTAAGTTGAATTAAACTGAATAAATATGGAGTTTATCGATTGATAAGTTATGGGAAGGTGACAGTTTGATTAACCGTATTGATTAGTTAATTGTTTTATTTATTGATATTAATCGTAATATCAATAGAATGACAAAATAAAAACTCAAAAACGACGCAAAGCTTTGACGTCACTTATTTGTTGTACAGGTGAAAGATTCAACAGTTAATTCATGTGAGTGTTTATCAACCGGTTTTCATTTCCAAAACGACCTTGAGTAAATCAATGACAATTTGATAATTCAGTTCTCGAATTACAAATCCTGACATTGTTTATCGTAAATTAGCAAATTTACCCAAATTGACAATAGAAAAATTCGACAAAAATCCATCTAATTGCCCCACATTTTGAGCTCAATTTCAAACAAGTATAAATGACAATTACACCATTGCCCAAACACACAAATTCGCCTATTTAAAGTCGCTAGTCACAAAAGAAGCAGCCAACGCAATAGCAAGTTTAAACATATCGAAACTAAATTATCAAGTTGTCATTGATTTACTCAAAGGTCGTTTTGAAAATGAAAAGCAGTTGATCAACACTCAGATGAATGAACTGTTGAATCTTTCACCTGTAAAACAAATAAGTGAAATCAAAGCTTTGCATCGTTTGTCAGACACTTGTGAACTTTACGTGCAAAGTTTGCAAAACCTAGGTGTGTACAGTGAAAGTTATGGCGTCATGTTCCGACCCATATTGCTTCAAACTGTACCGGAGGAATTCGCTCTCCAGTTTGGCAAGAAAGTCAGAGGAAACATAAACTGGAAAATTAAGGAATTATTAGAAGCGTTGCAGAAGGAAGTAGAAAATAGAGAACGTCTTTCTTTTGTAAAGGAAATTTGATTAGTGATACTGAACATGAAAAAAGAGACGCAAACTTTGCAAAAAATGTTAAACAAAAGACATATTCCTCTGCAACCTTCTTAACCACGTCAAAAGTGAATAAGACTTCGACTTCGTCAAAACAATTTTTTGACTTCCGGTTATGGCAGCAACTCGAGAGGATGTATTGCTATCTTGCTCTCACAAGTATGAAAGAACATTGCTATATTCGACAGAGCTGGAGTCTCTATATGCACTAAAATTGCAAGTAAACATATACTGGTAATTTCATAATTACTATGAGAAATTACAACAACAATTCCATTACAAGTTTACTTATGCCAACTCTAACGTATAATCATATGGAGAAAAAAAGTAACCTACTGCAAATCCAAAATGGATGCCAATGACGACCGTGACTACCACGCTGTGCTATTATTTGCTGATCTATTACTGTGCTGACAGATTTGGACAAACTCTTTTTACCTGATCTCCTAAGAAGATATCCGTGTTACGATACCAATCCCATATGGGCAAAAAAAAACACCTGTAAAACCAAAGCAACCATCAAGATACGATACTGCTTTTTCATCAACTACAATGGCTACTTCAAACGTAAGTCAACCATCTTCCTCCACATTTACCGTTGATCAAGTTCAAGACTTAATACTGCAAGTTAAAATTAAAAAGGACATGGATATTCAATACCAAAAAATTGAGTCCAATTTTGCCTCACTCTCTGGGCTCCCTGCAGGCCTGCACATGTGAAAGAGCTACAAAATACTATCAACTATATGGATGAATCATTAGCATCAATTATAACTAAAATAAAAAATTTCAATATACACTTAACTAAGGAGGATACTGATCTTGCTGAGTGTTCTAGAAAAAATATTGCGACTGACTTAAAAATATCCCGATTAAAGCAAAAAGTATACGACTTAGAGATACAGACAAGAATTGGTCATCTTATAATATGCGGAATGCCAGAATTTCCCAATGAAAATCTGCAAATGACTATAATTAAAAGTGCCCGCTACTTAAAAGTAGAACTATTGCCACAGATGATAAAAAAAGCTCACCGCATTGGAAGAATAAAAGCCACAGGGAGTCAAACCTATCGACCAATACTATGTGTATTCCATTCCGATATCAAGCTAGCCATGTTTTCTGCAAGAAAAAAATTGCCATCAAAAGCTCTGACTACATTCAAATGTCAGATCACTGGTGAACCTTTACCATTTTTTCTATCAGAAATCTGTCAAGTGATAATGCTTATTTAATTCAAATCGCCCACGGTATAAAAAAACAAGACACACATTTTGCTACCTGGTCTAGAAATGGTAAAATATATGTAAAAAAATATGAAAGTTCAACTCCACAGTTAATTAAACAAGCTTCTGATTTTGATCAAATTTAGTCTAAGATGGAAGATCGAATGATTACCTCAATGATTACTTTAATGATTAATATGAATTGTAAGTTAGTAATTAATTTGCTTATTGACTTAGTGTTTTTATTTACAAAGTTTTTTCTTTAATTAAGCTTATTGCTTTACTTCTTAACTATTGAAATTATAGTTGCTGAGCGTAGCAACGTGCAGCGTCGCTTAGCGAAGCTTTCCTCCGACTCTGGCCGGCGAATCAACTGTAGTTTGCTGCGCGCGCTGTGTACACAATTGAGCAAGAATGGGACAACACCCACTAATGCCCTTTGGCACACCGCTAGGTTGGACTGTAACACAGGCTAAATTCACCAGGCAGCCCTGGAGAGTGCCCCAGAGGGGAGTTGGGGCCATTCTGCTGAAAGCACTTTTTCCATTGAAAATGCACGTTGCCAAGCTAGCTTCTCCCATAATTCACACGTCACGGTGACGTCACACTTTCTGAGTGCCACATAGTTTTGGTGTACGCGTCTCACTCTGCTTGCTGGAGTTTATTCGCCTGCACGGTAAAAGTGGCTGACATCTAGCGGCCACCGGCGTAACTAAACAATGGCGGCTTCAAGTGTTGTTGACGATTGAGAGAGTGAGACTCGAGTACGTTATAACGCCGGTTAACAACAAAAATGAAATATTGCTGTGTTGTGGGTTGTAATTCCCTGTCATCAAAGGAAAATAATATTAATGCTCATATGTTTCCCAAAAACAAAGCTTTAAACAAAGTCAATATCATCGTACGTTAAAAAGTCTAATTTGATTAAAGTTGTTATAAAAATTATACTTTTATTAAAGTCCTCGAATAACGATCGTTTCATGAAAAGATTATTAATAAATTAGATTTAGTGTAATTTCAATATGAATTTTTTTGTGATAGTAACCTTCAGTAATAATAATCTTTGAATCAGTGTATAAAAAAGCAAAACAATGCGCGTGTGACGACAAAGTTCGATTTTCCGGACGGAACTGTAAATTATCCTATTCATTAGGATTAAATTAAACCGTACGGTTTTGTAGAGGAGAAAGTCCTCTTTCCAGTTGTATAACAGCGGTGACCGACCCGATTTAAATAAAGTCAATGACGTACGTTGAAAAGTGTACAAAAATGCGCGTTTGACGACCAAGTTCGATTTCCCGGACGGTCCTGTAAATTATTGTAGGCATTAGAATTAAATTAAACGCTACGATTTTGTAGAGGAGAAAGTTCTCTTTCCAGATGTAAAACAGCGGTGACCGACCCGATTTAAATAAAGTCAGTATGGTAGGTTGAAAAATGTATGAAAAAGCAAAAAAAATGCGCCAAGTCCAGCAGGAGATTCGTCTTCGAAATACGAAAACTAGAGGGGGGAGGGTTAAAAGGTATATTTATATTCGTGAATAGAAGATTTTGTACTATAGCAATTAACGGTTAATTATTACGAAAGCTATTATTTAATATCAAAAAAATGCATGTTTTTTTTCTTCACAAAGTTCAATGTCAAATACAGTATTAAAAAATATAATGTATCGTCTGCTCTTACGCGATTTAAGCAGATCGCCCTTTTATAATATTTTTGTGTATGATCTGATAAATAAATGTTTCGTTTCATTAAACTAGGTTCAGCATATAGTGAACTTTTTATTTTGAAAGTGAAATGTTTCTTCTGTTTTTTTTTCAAAACGACCTGAACCTCGTGCGGTTTTTCCTGTGGGTTGAAAGTTTGCAGACATAACCCCAGTACTTTACAAGTATGATCGTTTTTCTCTAAAAATCCACAACAAATAATGTGCTGACCTTCGACAACAGCATTTCCTTCCACCAAGCATCGAACCTTTTCCCCAATATATGATAAAATACTAGCCAAAATTACTCGAAATCTACTCTCCTTCATTTTCGGACGCAAGGCTAAGTAAAAACGATGCTGGTTGTTTACTTTTATACCACTGCTGAGCGCCATGTTGGGTTGATTGCAGCGCCCCTATAGGCCGCCGCGCAGGCGAATAGTTTCCCAACGGAGTTCTTAAATGACTTTTTTATCTAGTTAACATTTTAAGTGGATTTCACAATTAACTAGATATTTTATGAAATACTATAATGGATTTTACATCTTAAGTATGCAACATGTAGATTTTTAATCTGTTATCAATAAGAGTATAGACCACATTAACAAACTTGGTGCTTATTGGTAAAACAAATTGGGGGTTCAAACTTGGGGGTTCAAAAAAGATAGGGGTAAAAACTTTCGGAAATGAGACTAAATTTCTTGTTGAGCTTTTTTTTTATTCTTTCTTAGCTTGAAGCCAAACTTTTCACGCGTTTTCTAATTAAGCCCTGGTCCAAATTGATGAATTTTAATTAAGCTCGTTAATTCTTCATTTGCAATTTGAATAACTTTCGCGACACAGTTCGCCAAACACGTTTTTTTTTTAAACAAGTCATTTTCAAATGAGAAATATACAACAAAAATTGTTGATGTGTTGGCGGAAACGTCTGCATAAAGTAGCATTTTCATTCACTCGTCGCCAATGGCTGAAAACTACCGTATATTAAAACATGCCGGTTAGTTAATTGAGAAAATTCTCTATTTTTTATGGATTTAGTTTTTTAGTTGAACATTTATTACAGTGGAATCTAGTTATTATGGTCACCTTGAGACCAGTGCTTTTTGATAATAATTACCGACTGATAACATTAAACAATGCATACAAGATTAGTAAACAGTGTTTTGGGACTCATTGATTATGTGGGTCCCATTATAAAAAGACATAACATCCATAACCATTATAACATCCCCACTGATTATAACATTATTCGTAATCATATTTACCGGATTCCACTTTATATGTATACACGGTGTATGTATGAATTACACACATACTGTATATCTACACAGTAGTACGAAAGACCAGACCTCCCAAACGTCGGGTTGAATGTTCGACTGTTTGAGTAGGTCGTCTACACTAGTTGAACACTGTGTAAGCCTACGTGGTATATAGCACACGGTCTGTGAGTGTAATAAATCAAAAAAGTATATTTGATTTAGGCTTTGGAGTGACATCTTTATAGCATTCACTTACTTCCAGGTGCAATTCGAGGGGGAACTTCTATAGTGATGTAAAGTGTCCTCTCTTCTCTGTCCTTTTTTTTTAGGGGGTCCCCCTTCTCAATCTGTCAATAGACATTGGCTAGTAGAGCGCTTATAGGACCACTCTTGCAATTCAAAAGACTCGTTAGTATGAAAGTTGAAGCTATTCAGTTAGTATAGGAATTCGTATTAAACGGGTGGAAATTTTTCTAGATAAAATATACATACATATATGTTATATATCACCCTCTGTTTGATGAAAAAAAAATATAGAGGGGAGATTATAATATAATGATCTAGTTGCGGTATTGGTGAGGGAAATAGGTTTTCTCACCTGTCTCGTCAGGGTGTGTTTTTTTGTGTATGTGTTACTTGAATCGTTCAACACATTCATCATTATTTCTATATGTTGACACTTTTGGTGTATTGACATGTCTGTTCAAGATAGTCTACTACACCTTGGCACTAGGAAGCTTAAAAAAAATGCTGAACTTACATTTAAATATAATCATTGGTGTAGACTATAGAACGTTTCATGGATTTGTTTTGACTTATTCTCCGTCTAGTGATAGATTTTGAAACCTGTAAGTGTACCCCCCTCCCCCATCTAAAGACCCGATTTCAATTCGTACAAGTGTAAACGGATAGATGAAAACTTTTTTTATATTCTTTATAGATTTATTTGTGAGTGAGTTGTGAGCTTGTGGGTGAGCGAGCTGGGAATTGAACGTATACTGCCATCTACAGTCGTTTATGAGAATATACTGTATAGTCCAATGTACAAAAAAAAACCGCATAAAAAGAGAACCTCATAAGCCTTCGCATTAATCAAAAACCGCCAAAGTCTAATAAAAAAATTTATATATATATATATATAAATAAATAAATAAATAAATAAAAAGAAAATTGCAGAAATTAAAAATGAAATTACTCAAAACTCGCATAAATAAAATATCAAATTTTACAACAATAAATTTAAATTCGCATAATTCGAAATTTGTATTAATCGAAGCGTACAGAAATCAAAAACGGAACTTTTCAAAACATGCATAAATTGAATATCGAGTTACTCAAAGATTGCATAAATGTTAATTTGCATAAATCGAAACACACAGAAATCAAAAATGGATTTTTTGCATTATGTACGTAGTTACATACAGTATGTCAGTATATGACAGTATATAAAGAGAGTGTTTAAAACCCATTTTTAATGTACAGTACTTGTTTCTAATTGGATGCAATATTATTCGTACGGTTTTAAATATCGTTATATTAACTTTTCATTTAGTCATAATTTTATTTTATTTTCTATTCCGTTTAATTTGACATAAGACATTGAATTTTCAAAGACATTAAATCGAAATTTTATTAAGTCATTTTACATTTCAATCAATCTGTGTTTGTTAATGTTATGTACGCTTTCGCCTTATTTCCATCAATTATGCAACCATCTACTGTACATTGCGCATTCTTTACGTAAACATTAGATTAGCGTTGTCGCGGTTCGCATTTCAAACTTTTTGAGAAAAGTTTTCGTCTTTGTTTACTATTGATTTTCAACTAAGTTTTCTGATTGAAACAGAAATAAAAAATATTAAACTAAAACAAAAGAAGTTTTGGCATAAACTCTTAATAGGGCAATCGTGTTAAGAGTATGAATTAAAAACAAAACAAAAAACAACAACAACAACAACCCTTTTTCGTCTTTTCGAAAGACAAGTTGCATTCGAGGTAATTAGATTACGTACGGTTTCAATTGACAATTGAAGGGCCAAAATGGCCGACTAAATTGTTGTCATGTTTATTTCGCTCTTCCCGAGGAGGGACGTTTGGAAAAGGGGGGATAAATGGCAACGACGCATCACCATTACGAAACGGTGTCTTCCTATTGGTCAATTAGGTATGCAAATGAGATCGGTGTGAAATTTGGTTAATTAATAAATATAAAGCAACGCTGAGTGAGGTGGAACGATCGATAGGCCGTGAAAGAATGTAGTGTGTAGTTAGTAGTAAATAGCTTTTTCGCTTTTCTTGGACTACTTAATAGCCTGCTCGATAAACTTTAATGTGGCTTTGTAAATTGTGTTTGCGCCGTTTTCCGAATGGGCTTTAATTCGCCCTAGAAGTCGTAATGAGTTTTGTGTGGAAGGTGATCGAGAAGACGACGACGACAACGGTGGTGTTCCTTTTTTTTTTGGGAGGGGGGTTCTAAGAAAATGGTTAGGAATAAATTTGAGAAGGAAAATGGGATTTTAATGGAGTTGAGATTCGTTTGATCGAGCGATAAAATGTCGCTGAGAACCATTTATATTGCGACGAAGTAAAAGAGGGAAAAAAAAGGATGTTTTTATTTATGTGTTGTTTTATTTTCTATTTTAATCCAGAATTTTCATCAAGTCCCAAACAACGGTAGTCGAAAACCCGAAGAAATTAGATTTATGTCCTCAATTGTTACAGTTCTAAGATTTCTTTTCTTCTCTCGCTCTCTCACTAGATGGAGTGTTATATCATTGCCATCTATCGGGAAATTACGCCACATGTGCGACAAATGATTGAAATATACAGTAGTTGTATTTTTATGTTATGGAAATATGCTACATATGCCATTTTTGCGGAATGTGATCCTCGCATAAATCGAGATCTACTTGTGATTAGTTCTACTTATTATATACATATGCTTTTGAATAATAATTGAATAATTAAAAGCACGGCACTATTTGTCATTTGCTCTTATAATTTAACACGTCTCGAGTTTAAGACGTTGATAGTTTATGGTTTCATGGGAAACGTATTAATGTGTATACTTTTGACATGAATTGAAGGGCCTGGTGTAAAAGAGTGTTAATTTTTACAATTTTGAGGAAAATGCGTTTAAAAATCTGAACTTGCCTTTTGTTTATGGACAACTTCAGACTTTTTACACTAATATCTTTGCACATATCGTCATTTTGCTCAAAACTATATGTCAGGAAGGTAGAATTGCACCTAACACATTTGTGAAAATGCTTCTAGGTCATTTTTTGACACAAATGTTACTTAACATCTTTTTACAGCAGGACTTTCAATTTATATTTATCAACCTATGACATTCAAGGACTTAATTGAAGTCCTTAAATAGGACTTAAAGAGTTAAAGTCATACTTTAGCTAGTACACGTATTAATTCATTTTTAAATCACTAGTTTAGGTAGATAACAAAATCGACATTTGTCGCGAAATGGCACACATGGTTTTTAATTTAGATATATCAATTTTCTAGTGATATCTTATCCATTCATGTAAAAAAAAAACATGTTACGCTGTAATATGTAATGTTGTCTTAAGGAATTAAGAAATGTACGGATTTTTTCTCTGGATAAATAATAAGAAAAAATGAATTGGAAAAAAAACCGTGTAAAAGATTTTACATATTTCGAACAACTTCAGTCCTTCTACAGACATAAATTTTATTCGTCACGCCACCTCGAAATGAATGAATCGTATAATAAAAGAATTGAAGAGAGAGAAAGAAAGAGAGAGAAAAAAAAATTCGTAGACCTATTTGTCGAAAATGTAGCAATATTTCCCCCAAAACTGTCGCCACTCGTCATAATTCATTTCAGCCTCCTCGGGAAGACGAAAGAAGAAAAACGCACAACTTTATGAAAATCCGACGTTGGGATTCTTTTAATTCCCTACAATGATTAATTTAATGCCCCATAAATCAAAGATCCACCATTTCCATAAGAAAGACCTTCGGGGGTGCTCTTTCGATGAGGGTCGTGGGTTGTCTGCGGGTGCTGCAGGGTGTCCATTGACTAAGGCCAGAGGCTGGTCACTTTAGTCCCCTATTGTAAAAGCCTAGTAAGTGCGAGGGGGTCGATGGGAATAGAAAGAGTGAGAGAAAGAGAATGCAAAAAACCCCAACTGTGATCACAACGAGCTTTATGGTCTATGATAAGTAGCTAGTTTCTCACCAGGAGACTCGAACTGGTTGTCGTGGTAACCAACATGTAGAGTTTACTTGCCTCCCCCTTCGAGTTTATATACAGTGTACAGACAATGTACTTGTCGTTTAAAAATAAATGAAAAACCGCTAATGTTACGAGGTTTTACCGATTTGATGATTTGTTTTTAGTTTTAAGATAGTGTTATTTTTCACCTGTAATTTGATATTCGATTCTTATCTATTAAAAGATAAGCTTACCTGGAGGGTGAAAGGATGTTGAGTAACATTTTGGTCAAAAAACGACCTAAAAGCATTTTCGAATGTGTTAGGTGCAATTTTACCTTTCTAACGCATAGTTTTGATTAAAATATCATTATGTGCAAATATATTAGTGCAAAGAAGTGTGAAGTAGCCCAATAAACAACAAGACAAGTTCAGATCTTTAAACGCATTTTCCTCGAAATTGTAAAAATGTTACTTAGCACTCCTCTGACTCTAGGCATTTTAGTTGTTAACATGATATCTTAATAAACAAGTGTGACGTGACTTTAGTTTTCTAATCGTTTAAATTACACCAGATTATTGTTATGTAAAGTGGTAGAATGTGAAACATTGTGATACTTCACGAGATCGGGTCTAATCACGAAATCGTTTTAATCGTAAACTCGTTCTGATCACGTATTCGTTCTGTTCATGAACTCGTTCTCGTAATCATTTCTGTTCATAAACTGGTTCTAATCACAAAATCCAATCATATAATCGTTCTAATCATGAAATCGTTCGAATCATGAACTCGTTTTAATCACTATATCCTTCTTGTCACGAAATTGTTGTAATCACAAAATCGTGAACTTGTTCTGATGACGAAGTTGTTCTAATCACGAAATTTTTCTAATCGTTTAAGTAGTATACCGGTAGTCCTTGATTAATGCGATTGTAAGAACTGTAGTGAAACTTCAATTTCCTGGCCAGCATTTAGCGCTACACGTGGCGTACGTACACATTATGGAAGGAAAAAAGCAGTTTCAGGAGCGTTTAATCACGTTTAACCATTGCACAAAATCGTATAATAGCGAATTTTTTTTTTATATATAACGAGCATCTGGAACATTTCTCTCGTTTCATAATACCAAAATCGCATATACGAAATTTTAAGGGCGTTCTGTACACACGTATTAGATTTTGAGTATACAATAAATTTTTATATTCGGTTTAAATAATTTTAATCATATTTCTTTTATTTCAGGTTTCATGAAACATAACGTGCGACGTATGAGAATGTAAAATAATGAAATCCCAAGACGTATGAAAAAACACCTTAGTTCGAGAAATGTTAACAAAACGAATGCTTGGTAAGTTTCATGAATCTTTGTTTGATTTTTTCAAATATAGTGAAATCTTTCGTTTTTTTATGGGACCATTAAAATTATAACTTCATATGCGGGAAACATCTTAATAGAAGGTTTTTAAAATTCAAAATCAATTTATCGCCAATGAAATCGTAAGCAATTGTATTTCAAGCCAGAAATCTCTATCTTCTTAAGAGGGATTCAACTACATAAACGATATTTTGGGAAATAGTCATTTTAAACGACAAAACTTTTCTCACTTCACGAGAATTTCAATATAAGCTATGGGATTGCAGAATTGCCATGTTTGCGCAGAATGATCGCATAAATCACGGACTTGATGTACTTCAGTTGTTATAGTATACACTATACAGTCAACTTTTGGTTTACTAATGAGTTACGTTTTAAAACGTTGTTCGTATTGTTTGTTATGTTTGTTTGTTATCTTTCACTTCTGAGTTTTTACGATACGAATTTGGTATACGTTAACAAAGTCAAAAAAATTACTTAAAAAAATTTGACAAATTATTATATACTTATGTAAGATATGTATAATGTGTATACTTTTATGTTTATTATGTGCAATTTGTATTGCTAGTTTTAAGTTTCTATCTTTTGTTTGTAATTTCCCTTTTGGTCACCTTGACCGTGCAATAAAATAATAATAATAATAATAATAAAAATAATTTATTTTTGCATTTCCAACGTTTCGACCTTCTTAATAAGGTTTTGATCACGGAAACGTAAAATCACAACACCAAACAGAAAACAAAAACACAAAAGAACCGACTTCTAAAAAACTGAATAAATTTATTTTTGATTTTGTTTCTTATATGATGTTATGTTTTTGTGTTTTTGCGATCACGACCGAATTAAGGAGGTCGAAACGTTGAAAGTGTAAAAATGAATATTTTTTGCACTCAGTTGTCAGTTGAGGTAGGAAAGTTTATATTTCTATCATATGTCAATTTGTGTCATGATTATAAAGCTAAAAGGTTGTACAAGTAGATATGTTTGAAAAAATATGACACATAACATACATTACAGTATTTTAAAATATAATATACTGTAGGTATATTTTTGTGCAAGCATTTTGCACGCAGTGTAAAACAATGAAATAACGTAAAACGTTTAAAAGGTTACTACGTATTAAATAGTGTGAAACATTGTACTATTCGTAAACATTGTAATACATCGTAAAATATCATAATTTGTGTATAACATTACAAAATATCGTAAAAAAGTGTAAAAAATTGTAAACAGTGTAAAACATTAAAAAATTTTGTAACATTTTTTTTTGTATACTTGTACATTATTAAAAACACGAGCTTTTTAAAAAACAAAACAACAGAATTTGAACGAATAGCAGAATTTTTTAAGACTACATGCTGGTGGAAACCCTCGATAATATAATCAGCCAGCAGAGGTGGGTGGAGCAAAAGACACCGAGAGAGAACGAAATGGGAAATTCCGGGAAACGACGAGGGAGAAGAAAAAAAATGGTTAGAAAAAGAGACTTTGGGGGTCTTTTGCTGATCACCTCGTCCCTAGTTCTTTGTCGCCTGGCTCCAATCCCCAGTATTGGAAGCGCAATTGGTGGACGAAATGAGAAAATAACACCTTTCCTTCTACAGTTATCATTCGGAGTTCCTCTTCGACCCTAATCCCCCGTTCTCATTTTCTCTCGGTTCCTTCCGCCCCCTCGACTGGCGTTGGAAAACGAACCCGTTAATTTAAACAAGGCTAATTACCTCGCGATTTCCTCCACGTGATGGTGGGTGCAGGGAAGCCTTCCGCTTGGCAGTGGATAATCGCTGTTCCTCCTAAGAGGACAGTCGTCTCCCGGGGTTCCAACGTCCACCTTGGGGGAACTAGAAGATAGGGAACCCACACCAATGTCAAACCATTTGACTGATTCTATCTCGTCACTACGAAAAAATAGAAGAAGTGTAGTGGCTAAGGTTTATCGATTGCAAAACTCGATTTTGAAAAAGGTAAAAAAAAAACAGAATCTTGTTACACGCCAATTTCCTCTCCCACTCTAGTCAAAAGAGATTAGGAAGAGCTATAAGGATTCATAAATTCTTACCAATGAGATTTCAAATATTTACAAATGGCAAAAAAAAAGTGTTCGAATTTTTTATTTTATATTTTATTTTATGGTTATATTCCTAATACAGGAACATCTTGAAATCAAGCGTTTAAAATGTATGAAAAATTGTTTTAAATTTTAGAATTTTTTTGTGATAATCTGATCTTCTTTGGCGAAATTCTACTTATACTTTAACTTATTAACATCACTTAACTTAACTTACCTTATTTAGTTACTTACTTAATTAGTTAAAACTTAACTTATTTAACTTTAATTTTTTAAATTTTTTATTAAGCTTATTTTAACTTTTTTTAAGGACAAAATTCCTACTTGGATAAACATAATTTATTGCCAGCAAAACATTTTAAAGAATCTTTGTTTACCTTTGTGACGAGATAGACCTTTGTAAAAACGTCTATACGAACAGTAAGGTAAAATTAAGGGCTCGGTGCAGTACTCGGTCAGATCCACTTTTTCAAATTTTACAGAATCGACAAAAAAATGTTTTGTACAGTAAAACATGCAAAATGTTTAAAATAAATCAGTTAAGTATGTACAGATCACTTTTTAAATATGTTTTTGTCTACTTTACTAGTAATATATTTATTTTTACAGTGAAAAAAATGTGAAATTGAGCTATCTGTTGTTGGTTCTAAAATCAGTACACAATAAATAATAAAGAGCTTCCGAACATCTGTGAAGTTAACTTGGCTTATACATTTAACAGTGACTGTCAGCGTTACTTATGATAATATCTTGATATCTGAACATCAGATTGACCTATTTTTTGCACCAAACGACCAGAATTTCGAAAAAATTATATTTATTAAAAAATGATTTTTGCCAACAAAACAAAAGTGAGAGTAGAGCTGACCAATTATTGCTCCGAGCCTTTCAATTATTTTCCTTTAAGATTTTTTTTCACTGGTGATAAATTAATCTTTCCAAAACATAATACTATATTTAACTAAGCATAATAAAAATTATTGAACGAAGTAATGTCTGAGCAGTCATTTTAGATTCAAGTTATTATTCGTGACGAATAAACATTTTGATAATTCATTTATTTTTTGAGTTTTGTAAACGACAAATTTTTATAGTAATGAAATATTACGAGAAAAAATAGAAGGAAAATTAAAACACACACAAAAAAAAATACAGTTCGCACTCGATAGAATATAATAACAAAACGGCAAGCGCAGAAAATATAAACAAAAACATGCCCAAGAACACTCTGCAAACAATAACTCGGCAAATATTAGATAAATTTGGTTGTCACTCTGATGATCTAGAAACGAATAAAAATGCAAACCATTCACCGATACGTAACGTATAATGGAAAAAACGTGTAACTAAAAAACAAAATGAATAAATAACGAAAATAATAAACAACGGTGAAGAAATGCCGATATGAACTACCTGCCGATATGATAAAGTTAAATAAACGGCAGCAGCATAATAACCGCACTGCAAAATCAGGACAAGTGATATAATAAAACTAATGGAAGGAAAAATCACACACCGGGCAAAATGCATGTGTGGGCGGATCGGATCAACCCATACTTTTTTTTATAAAATATAGATAATAATAATAATAAGAATAACAATATAATAATCATCATTATCAGAGCCGTGCAGCACACCTCCCACAAAAAAAAACTGTGCAATCACACCCACACACGGTGCAAGAAAGCCCCCGAAAGAGATGCTGCTCGCTGCACACAACTGATAGTAAATCCATGTGGATGTGGACCTCGACAACATCTTAAACTTCGTTTAACCACGCCTGCCAGATGCGGTTCACCAGCTTTAACAAGCTACCTCAGTAGGAGCAGCCTTAATTTTTGCTTAATTAAGTCGAAGGAGCTGTGCAAAATGCTCGTGGCAATTGGCACGAGAGGATGAGTAATCCCTCTTAGAAAAGCCTCCAACAGACAACAGGCGACTAAGAACAACACCATTTCTTTCTTTCGATTGTCCTTAAAACAGTTCCTTTATTTGGGATTTTGCTATTGCTGCTTCGGTTTGCGCCACTCGACTTTTCAAAGAGCTTGAAAATAATTAAAACCCAATCAACTGGCGAGTTTTCTACGTTTTTGTTTTTTGTGAATTGAAACTTTAGGTCTTCAATTAGTTTGATTGAATTTGCGAACATGGCGATCTTTGGATGTTATTCTTGTAATTAAAGTGCAAAGCGGTATTATCGATTCCGTTTTAAATTATGTTTGTATAATCTTTTAATCTATTTCTTCGAAGGTTTTTAAAAATGAAACGGATTCCATATTAATGTGAATAACTTTCATATTAAATCTGTGGTATTTATTATTTAATCTTTAGAAATTCCATCCAGTTGGATTTCTCTCACGGTTATATTGCGTGAACTGTAGTTGAATCATTGTAACAAATCAAAATGCTACTTTGAGTAGAGTTAATGATTAAGTGTAAGTTGAAGCGAACAAATTAAATGTTTCAACCGTGTTTAAAATTAATGAAATTTATACAAAGTATTTGAGATTTGGATGATTGTTTCTCTATGGCGTGGAAGCCGAAAACATTTGAAGTACGTACTGTATTAATTTAGAAAGCTTGAGCTTTCCAACAGTACACAATCGCATCAGCTGTCATTTGGATCTAAATGGTAATCCGAAAGTGCTAGAAGCTCAATTGCTTCCGCTTTAATGTCAACCAATCAATCGGTACAAAAATCGATAATCCAATCTGGCTTTTGATCAAACTAACTTTATCAGCTTCAATTTGAATTAAATTTTACGCTTGTAATGTGACCTACGATGATGACGATGAGCAGACTCCTTTTCGCCTCTCCACTGCTAGCTAATAAAAGGGCTCCGTTATGCGAGCTCTCGTTAATGTTTCGAGTGTCTTGTAAGCCTAAATAAGGAGACTCGTTACCTTGCCAAAAATACACCGAGCAAGTGGCAGGTGGGGGGAAATAAGCAGGCAGAAATGGTTCGAAGAGACCATTGGAATGGTTGGGGAAACTCGACATGCCCCTCTAATGGGCAAGTGAACGAGCACAATAAACTTTCCTGACACGCTCCTGAGGGCCCGAAGAGCCAATCTAGGCAACAGAGCGTTTTCTTCCAGATCAAACTAATCGAAGATTTGTATTCTCGGGGCACGTGCTAAGGTGAGAAAAACTGATTGATCGCTAAAGCGCGTCTGGTAGAGCACGTGGCGACGAACGTTGATGCGTTTACTGCTTGTCCACATGGATTATTCAGGAGCAGTAGCATCCGTGCCAGAGTTTTCGAGTTCGATTGCACGTTTAAATTGGTGCCCACTTGTGGCCAAACTAACCAGTTAGGGAATTCACTTTGGTTTGCCAATGGCTAAGCGTTCCTTTTGCCGTGGGACTCAATGAAATTCTGATCAAACCTATTTCGATACTAACCAAAGTCTTACCAAACAACTAACTTGTCCGTTTTTAAAGTTTTTTTTTGTCTACTTATCAGAATTGGATTCAAGAACACCAATAATAACACTCAAGTAGTTAGTCGCGTCGTTTTATGAAGTGCGCATTTGGCTCGTTTCATTAAGCATAGGAAGAAGGTTGTTTTTGTTTTTTATGTGCAAGTTAGTTCGGCAATGGATGCAACTGTTCCTTGACGAAAATTTTTTTTGTCGTTGTTTGTTTTGAGATGGCGTGGTTTGATATGTTGTGCAGCGATGACTTTGGATTTTTAAGTAGTATATTTAGCAAGCAACGTAGCAAATCGCATCGTTTAGGAAAGAGCGCTCGCAAAAAACAGTTGAAGAATGAAGACGTTTTGTCAAACGCACGCAGAGATTTCATACTAGCATGCATTACACGTGTGTTTTTAACAACCCGTTGAGCACATGTGCTATTCGAGCGAAATGGTCTGCAGGAGAAAAGAAAGGAACCAATCAAGAGAACGAGAGAGAAAGAGGAAGAGAGAGGGTTTTTGGACGAAAAAAGAGGCATTTCTACACAGTTTGGAAGAAAAGTAGTTTGGAGAGCGCAACCAAGTCAAGGAAGTCAAGAGAAGGTTGGAAGCTGTAGAAATTCAACTCAACCTCTGACCATGGGAAATTTCCACTAATCCTATCAAGTGGCCAGAAAAGTCTTGCAGAACTACTCATGTCGGCTTAAATTCAAGCATACAAAACTTTTTTTTTTATTATTTCAAGAGGATCAAAAGTTTTATCTCGTTAGATACATTTCTTCTCAAGTGGTTAAATACCGCATTACGGTACCACATTAGACCAAAAAAAAAAGTCTGATAATTTAATAGCTTGCTTGTATAATTCAAACTACTTTTTGTATCATTAATTTACTTCGTCTTGTAAATGATTATATCAAACAAAATGTCATTTTAAAGTATAATATTATTTGGAGTTTCACAAATTATTGGTATATATTGTAAATACCAACAATATATTACTAATGGAACCGTATCTACTGAACGTGTAAAGAAATTACATTAACTACACTGAAAATTCAGTTTGTAGGATTTAAAGTTACTAATATCGAAGAGATTTGTCTGATGCCTACGTTTTTGTACAAATAAAATCTGCACATGTAGCCGATCGATCTAAAAGTCTAGGCTCTGGATGATCAATTTATTTACAAGGATCGGAGTAAAATCGTCGTGTCGATAGGCATCGTGTGACAAACTCTGACTTTGATCGCATGCCGTCGCCGAGATCGGCAACGTCTGTCGCCTTTCGGTTGACGGCAATGTTTGGCCACGTGATTTAGTAGTGGGGTGATTTAACAGGTGACATTTTTCCCCTGGTCAGAGGTTAATCCGAACAGCAGTGTATGTAGTTACCATTGACCACCAGCTGAGCTGTGTATCGCATTGTCGCTGCCGCGTTGCGAGCTACGCACGTGTAATTGCCATTATGGTCGGGGCTAACAGGGTCGATCGAGAGCACACTCGTAAAGGCGTCAAAGGCGCCGATGGTAAGGCCCCTTGGCCAGGGAGAAGACAAGGCTGCGCCGTCCTTCTCCCACGTGAGAGACAGTGGCACGTCTCCTTGTGTCAAAATGCACGAGACGCGGGCTAACGTTCCAGCGAGCAAGTGCTCGGCTTGAAAGGAAAACGGCACGATGCTGGGAGGAACTGGAAAATCAATTGGCACAATCAGGGTAAAGTCAATTATCGGTTCGGGACAGACGAAGGAGGATCCGGACAGGTGTACAATAAAAGTTGTCACAGGTAACGGTGGAAGGAGCGGAAGATGAAGAGACGTACTACCGGTACTCTTCCAATGAACGAAGGGGAACAAGGTGACGGGAAAAAGCAGCGACGACGACAATGAAGATAAACCCAATCAATACTGCTCGATGGCACCGAAACGAGAATGGAGTAAAAAAATAAGTCAATGGAAAGAAAACGGGGAGAGAGAAGAATAATGGCACCCTATGCGCACGACGTGTTTGTAAAGAAACAGGGTCCTCCCCCGCGGCGATCTGAAAAGGAAGCAAAAAGTGGTTTTTATGTCAAACGCAGCCTGTGAAAAGAAAGTGTTAAAATATCAATACTTGTTCTCTAAGATGTGTCATTCTATTGTACTTTAAAATTTAACGCTGCAAACCTTTTTTTTTTTTTTGCAGAAGATGTGATAGGTTTGAGCAATTGCCGCATTTGCTATTTGCCCACCATTAAGAGATTTTCAATAAGCAAATGCCATACTGCAGGTTGAATATGAATTTTTTTCTTCACAAGTTTTTACCACAGAATTGACAAAACGTATACTGTGAAAATCACGGAAATTTGCTTAAGATGTATAGAATATTTTTAATTAAGGTTTGCACGAGCAACACAATGAATTCGACATCCTCAGAGATCACATCCTCATTTAAGTTCCCTGCAATCATCTAATAGTAAGAGAGTAAAGTTTTTTGTCAAAACGCAATATCATCATACACACACGATATACTAAGACTATCACAGTTAACGTAGATGTAATGGCACGCATAAAAAAATCAATAACCAAATAGAAACAAAACAAGTCACATAACGCCCTAACGAAAAAACAAGAAGAAACAATGTTCTGGAAAAAACATAAAGAAATTTTCGGAGCAAAAAAGAAGAGAGGACGACGCATTTTTCCCCCAAAAAATTAGTTTCGGCGCACATTGGTGGGGTATGGTGTTTTGGGGGTGTTTACCGTTTACTTTGAGGGGAGTGGTGTGAGCGGCCGAAGCTGCGGCGTTTTCAGCTACACACGTGTAATTCCCCCTGTGATGCGACGCCACGTGACTGATGGTGAGAATGCTAGAAAAATCATCAAAGCTTCGGACGGCTATGCCGAGAGTCGAACCCGACGACGATGACGGGATTGGCCTTCCATCTTTAAGCCAATGGAATTTCACGGGCTGATCGCCTTCGATGAGGGCGCACATCACTCGAGCCTGAGTGCCTTCTCTCAAGAACTCGTCTTGGAAAGAGAACGGAGTGATCTTGGGCGACACTGCAACGGGAACCACGTGGAGTTGGTAAACTTGGCTCGCTTGGTCAGCATCATGGAGGAAAATTTACCCCTACTCTTTTCTTTTTTTTTTTTTACTTCTTTTTCTTTTTTTTCTTCCCTCGCGTCTACACTAGTACTACTACTACTGCCGCGATGGCTTCCTTCCCTCGTGATCTTTCTACTACATTTGCCGGACAAATTTGACTTGGAATTTCACAGGTGACGAAGCACCTCGGTTGTTTGGAACGCGATGATTGAAAAGGGAAATGGACGTGCACCGAAGACCAAAGCGATGCTGCTAAGAGTCGTTTCTCATGGGACACTGCTTGTTCTATGGACCACTGATCGTTACCGCTAATATGATGGCGCTTTCAACTGTTTGACCATCTACTCTATCTTTTTTTCTTTCTCTTTTTCTTACTTTCCTTTAAAGCGAAACCTCATATGTGTTACCAGTCTTGGAAATTTATAGAATGGTGAGCTACAGGTTTTAGACAAAGTACTGAACGAGATGCTCTTACATATGATTTTATACGTTACTTGAGGGGTCATAAAGGGAAATTATAATAAAATAAAAAGACTCCATAAACTGTTGAGAACACATTCTCATTTAACACATCTTTAGTGATAAATAAAAATACTTTAATCATAATTCGGGTAGATGTAAGCTTGTTTCAAATAACTAAGCTCTAAGATACCATAAATGATCACGCTCTGCATGAAACATTAGTTTAAAGTCCTTATTAATCACATTTCTATTTATAAAACTCAGGACTGCCTTTTCTTTAAATTCCACATAAGCTATTACAGTATCTAAGCCGTCATATCCTACTTTTGGAGAGTATTTAAAAAAGGAAAAAGTTTTCTCCATGCCTGAAGAGACTCCATCGTACTACAAGGGTTCAAATTTCGGGCTCATTTTTAGCTTACTTTTCTAGCCACCATTGGACCGCTATTGTCATTCAACGCAAAAACTAACTCACCTCAGAGACGTTTCGTATCTGCTCTGAGGTGCTGCCTTGCTATGCTTAAAGCCACCCACAAACGTGGGTGGCTATTGTTTATATGCATTTAGAGAGATGGAACTCAAGATACTTTCACGTGAGATGAAGATTACTTTGAAGTGTGTTAATTTTTTTTATTAAACTTTATATGATATAACGGGAGTTAAATAAGTTTCATAATCTAAACAAGGTTGCAGTAATTATAATTTGTATGTGAATTCGTAATGACCATCTTGGTTTTCCTTCGTGAATGAGACTTAATAAGAAATTGGATGTTGTTTATTTTGTAAGTTAATGAGTACTACCGTCGTCGGTATTTCTTTCAGTTCTCATCCGTTCATTGGCTAATGGTACGTTGACATTATTAATGCTAATTCCCTAATTCAGCGCACAATATTATTTTCTTATACCATATATTAAACTTAAATATTAAAATATTTTAATTCTCTGAAAAGTTAGATTTTTGCATTCTTTTGAAGAGGTATGCGAAAGATATTATTGCTATATAGCTAGTCAATGCTATTAGTGTGACTTCATGACCAAGCGAACCCCTGAAATCATTGCTAAAAGAAAACATTCTGAAAAGGAACCTAAAAATGGGCTAAGGAGAAATGAATTTTAACCACAGTAAAAAATTCACAGTTATAAGCTGTCAATGAACAAATCGTATTACAACATTAATTAACAATTTGAACAATAAAAATTGAGTGAGAAAAAAAATTAGCATTGCACGTTCAGTCGAATTTCATCCAAAGTTTGTTTTTCAATTCTTTTCCCATATGTTTAAGTTTTATCGTTTGAAGTTTTATGTCTGGAGAGCAAATGTTTGAAAAATGATTTTGCTGAAGGGACAAAAAATTTTGAGAAAAAAAAATTGACAAAATAAAAAAAAAAAAAATACACTGGTGCCAAAAAAAAAAGCTGTTAAATTTCCAAGTTTTAATCAATTCATCAACCTGCCTTCGATTTTTCTTCAACGAGCCAAGACTGTATAAAGGGTATGAAAATAAAAGTGTTTTCAATTATTGCAATATTGATTCAATGAATCAGCAGTTATTCAATGGCACCAGGAATTTATTTAATTTTTTTTTCTTCTTTGCTTGGCTGATCAGTTTGCATAGGCAGTGTTTCGAAAGGGATGGTGGATAATGGTGCATACATATAGGTACACATTCCACACGTACAGTAGTAGTGGGGGTAACTATCTAATGAAACTTTTGGCATTTGTATTCCACAGATAGTGGGGGATTTGAACGGCAATAGTAAATTAATGCATCTTTAATGACTTGTAGTAGCTTTCCCCACTACTGTATATTGAATCCAGGATTCGAAGTTCGACTGAATGGCATGCCAAAACTGCACGCAACCAACATACTAATCAAACTCAACACAACACACATTCCAGGTTGTATTAAAATTCAAAAGGTACATATGCATTTCTATGGAAATACACTTCCACAATTCCTACTTTGTGCAGGATTTTTTTTGGTTGGACAAATTATATTGACACTTAAATGGAAATGGGTCCGTATTATTATGATTATAAACACCAGTTACACAATCGATGAATCGTTCGCTCTATTATATATAATTGTATAATAGCAAAATTTTGGTTTTATAAAATTGTATAATGTATTATAAAAAATCCTGCAAGAATAATACTAAAGAGCAAAACAAAAGTTAACCTTATTGTTTTAATTAAGGTTTTTTAATCAAAGTTCAGGTCACTTTATTATATTAGAAAAACTGGTTTTTTAGCACACATTAAAGTGGATGTTATTATTTTTTTTTTAAAATTCGTTTATAACAACGTGTAGTTCTATGGTGTAAACACTTTTCTCGGTAAAGGTTTGCGTGAAACTAGGCGATTAAAGTTGCAGAAACCAATACACCGTGGTGGTTTTAATGCCAAAATAACAATACTCGGAGTTTATGAATTTTAAAAGACCGTTGTAGTAGTCCTACTTTATAACTCATCTCCCAAGACCTCGCGCACCGTACGCTGTTTGAATGAGAAATTGCATTGGGGAATTTTTGTTTCTTTCTCTTTTTTTTTTTCGCGGGAGGGGGGTTCTTGTTTTTGTTTTGTTTAACTGCAAATTGCATTCGCGTGTGTTATGAAAAATTTCCTCTGCCGTGGGAATACTCAAACACTCGACCATCCCAGCAGTACCAGGGTTTTTTGTTTCCTCGCCCGTCTACGTAGTACTATAAGGTGCAAACATTGAGGTGTCATCCGGTCAGATTTGGAGCTGAAACGAGGCACCTCCAGTCGACGCAACGAACATGGAAATGCTTTTTGTAATGAAAATATTGAGCTACGCTATTGCACGTGTTGGGGCAGCAACGAAGAAAATTCAAGCCTTAGGGATGTGAATCTTTGGGTGGTGGGGGTGGGGGGTGAATATACTGTATGAAAATTCTTTTCTGGATGAGTAGAAATGCTCCAACTTTTCTACCCTTCTTCAAAAGATTGTGCCAAAGGAAAAATTTAATCAGCATTTTCTCAACAAACAGCAACCGTTAATCGAATTTCAGCAAACTCCATTAACCTCCGAGAATGCTGCTAACTCCATAATGGCTTCTGATCATTAAGTTAGCATAGATGTTGGCAGCGTTTTCCATAATTTCAACCATGGACTTTTGGTTTCCGGTTTTTTTTTAGCAGTGAAAAATAAAAATCAGCGTGAAATAACAACAATTCTCCTCGGGGCTAAAACAAGGAAAAAGTTTTTTCCACAACGACCATCATTCATTTGCTTTCTTGTCGGTGCCAATGTATTATTACTACCACCAGACGTTTTGCCACCAGCAAATTCGTGCATTGCTAAAACACCTGATGGCTATTTCTCTTAACAAAAAACTTCTACTACCAAACAACTTGAAAAACTTAAAGCAAACTGTTCTTCGAATTAATACAGGTACCATTATTACTACTATCAAAAAGCAAATAAGGATAGACTTGTAGATTGTTTTACAGTAACTGTTAAAAGAGAAAATGCTTTTTATTTGCGTAACTCTATGGGCATAGAAGTACATGAACCATGGTTTAATTTCATTTTTCAGCAATATTTATTGCGTCTTTTTTGCTCGTATGCCATTGTGTCATATGTAACTAACTCCTACGCACGTTTAATCAAGTGAATTTCTTGGGATTTTTATGTAAAATAAAGTATAATACAACAAGAGTAACGGTTTAGAACACGAGTTTAACAAGTCACACAGATGTTTTAGTTAATTTTAAAGAGTTTCAAGTTAACTTTCCAACCAGAGTAAACAATGAACACGACACAGCTATTTGTTCATTTGAAGGGTATTTGCTTAGTTTACCAAAGTCAAGTAAACGTACACGTGTACTTAATTTTAAAGTTTCTAAACAAACAGTTCATATAATTAATTATAAAATTTAAATTCTACAACCACCACTTTGTGGTGCACAGAATTCTACAAAATTTTAATGTTTGAATTTCATTTATCAAAATATAGTTTAATAAGCACTTAAATTTAGTTTAATAAGCACTTAAGCAATTACAACTAACTCCATTTTTTAAAGCAAAATTTAATAAATAGAGTAACTAGTCACTACACTTAGCTCAATAAAATAGCGCTAAAAAAATATATTTCCAATCATTGTGTTACGCTCCTTTTCCATATAATATCACTGGTTTGTGGAATGACTTACTTTCCTCATTGAGAAAAATAGCAAATGAATGTACCAGTATTACACCAGTGTACCACCCCGTGTAAGTTTGTCTGCTTACATTAAAAAAACAACTTTTCAAACATATTTTATATACAGGCAATTAATAATTTGCTCGTTGTCTCACTGCTTGAAATTCTTTTGTCAGTATTTACCATTACAGTATATCTTGTTGTTTTGTTATGTGATGTATCTTGTTTAAATCCTTTAGTGTCCCTCCCAATGGGGGAAAATAAAATGAATAAAAATAAAATAAAATAAAAATTGTCAATTGCAGTAGTTAAATAAGAACAAACTGTATAATTATTGATGACGTATGTATGACACAAATATAGAGTCCGCAATTGGGCTTTAATGCCTAAACTAATTAGTGTTGTGTTTTTAAAGGTTGTTGGCACGCAATTCGAAACAACTTAAGTCGTATATTTTCAACAGCTTGTCTCCAGATCATTAAGCTCAAAGGTACCCCCTTCTTCCCAAAAAAAAAAAAAAAAGATAACAGGGGGAAAGAAAAAAAAAACAACTTTTTTTGTGGAAGTTTTGTTGATGAATTTTGCAAAACCATTTTCTGGAATGGTGATTTATCACTGGATTTTGAAGCTGCGAAATGAAATTGTCAAATGGATAAGCTCGGTAACGTTAACGTTTAAAAAGTAGTACATGTAAGAAGCAAGGTAGGGGGGGGGTGTAGAAAAATATAATAAGGCAGAGAGTGAGAGAGCATTTGTGCTAATACAGTTTTTCCACAACAGTGCAGCCAACTTAGAGGAATCATTAAAATGCACGCTAAGTATGTGAGGAGTTTTTTTTATCTCTTCTTCACTCTTTCTCTCTCTCGAACTTTTCACGTCGGCAGCAAACTCGCTAAAATTAGTTGTTTTTCTGCGAAATGAATCGTTAAATGTTTTGCCTGCATGCGCCGCTGAAGGCAATTTCGCTTTCCATTGACTTCACTGCCTCCTGATTAGGACAAATATACTTCAAAGGAACAAATTTTCGGCTGATTCGTGTGCTAAAATAGGGTTGAAAACGAATAAACACAACACCCTGGAATGAGAATAGCAGTTGGTTGACTCTAACAAATGTGTGTGTGTTGTGGATTCGAATGGCACCCTAGTCCTAGTCATTTTGATGGGGAGAAAAGAAAATAATCAAATTTCCATTTATAACAATTTCCTGGTATATTATTTTTACTATTATATTGTTTGTTTTTGTCATATAACAGACCGTTTTATTATTGTCAACCAAACAAATACTAAAAAAACCATAAGTTATTATAAATTAGTTACTCTATATATAAGCTTTGAAATCGAGGCTTACGGTTTAAATATAAAACACGCTCAACACCTGTATGGTCGTAAAAATGGGTACCGGGTATTTGTGATCGATGTTTGTGTAAGTTTATAACAATTTGTTCCAATAACAATGATGATCCTATATCATCAGCTGAAGGAATTATACCTAATAATAATTTATCCATCCTACCCATTACATTATCATAGCACCAATTTATTAATGACAACAATAAAAAAATTATCACCTCATATAAATTCCACCACGATAAGACAACACATTTTACTCAATACGAAAATTACCCTCATTGTGTATTTGAAAATTGGAATAATCTACCATTAAGAATCCGAAAACTCCCAACCACACACACACACATATATACATAAATATACAAAAAAATTTAACAGACTCCTATATAATCACTTACTTTATATCGACTAGCTTATTAATTGTTTATGTGTTTTATTGGTTTGTTTTGTTTGTGTTTCTTTTGTTATGTTCGATTGCAAATGATCGTTTTATGAATAAAATAAAAAATAAAAAATTTGGGTATTTTCAGCATTAGCTGAGTACATTGAGGTTAGTTACCATGGATTTATTTTCTTTTGCATCATTTCACCAAATAACGTATTTGTGGTAAATTCTACAAATCAAAGCGAATTTAATTTGATGCATGGTAGCTACGTGAAGGCAAAGTTCAACTGAAACAAGGCCTAAGTGGATTTTGTAACTTTTATTTAATTGAGTAATGTTCTCCATTGGTCATTAAATAAATAATTGGCTTAACAATAATGTTTTGTTCAATCAAACTAAAATCATGATTCGTTCTCCTCAAAATCTCGAATGGCCTTGGGGATTTCAATTTGTTAACTTTCTTTTTTATATTATATTTGACGAGCTTACGAAAGCTATATTGTCCAGTGTTCTTTACACAGAAAAGTTGAATTGTGTAAATGATACTTAGTCGACTCATTGTATCATCACCAGTTTTTAAAAGTAGGAAAACGTGGCTAGAAGTGTAACTGATTATCGGTTGGTGAGTGTAGAATATGTATCGCTGTTTGTCGCGGAATGGCATTTTTTGTGCGAAAAACGCGTAAAAGCTTTGCTTAAAAGTGGTGTAAGGCTTAATAATTGCCTTGCACGTAGTAGTCGTTGCACGTAGCTCAAAATTTTCTGCTCCGCGAACTTTCAATGTCGTTCCTTTAAAAGCGACTAATTCCCATTCAAGTCGAGACAAGAAGAATGGATTTTATGAGCCGAAGAAGATTATCAAGTTAACGGCGAGGAAATTTTGGGTGTCGTTAAAAACTAACCTAACGTGGAGATGATTTGTTATAAATAGAAAAAAAAGAAGCACGAGAATGGTGATATTGGTTTTCTGGAAGCGAAATATAAATTAAAATCCTTTTTATGTACAATTTTAAAAGATCGGGTATAAAGGAATCGGTACCCTTTTTAAGACCATTATAGCAAATCGGTTAAAGCTGAAGGTATTTTTAAAGCTTAAATGTTGCGGTTATGATTTGTAATTTAACACAGTTGTAACCTCGTTGCCATTTCTATTTAATCAATAAATGTGATTAACATTTCTGATTGACATTTCATAAGAGTATCGCATTCGCTACCGAAGCGTAATCATCTCGATTATAGTCAATTTAAAATTGTTTACGCTAGTTAGCATATATTATGAATGGAATCTACTGTAACCATCGTGGTAGAAAAGTTACATCGAACAAGCGATATGCGCTCGTATATGATATATTTTCTCGTTTATTTTAAAGTTAGTTTCTACATTATAATTTGACTATAATAAGCAACATTATAGCAACATTTGGAAAGGTTGTAACGTGATGCGCGTTGCAAGTTGTTTTAGTGACCGTTATTTATGTTTCCAAAATTTAATTTTATAAATTGACAGAGTAAATTACGTTCCTATTATTATCTCTAATTATTGTCAAGCATCACGTTGAAAGTTGGCAAGTTATTAGTCCGAAAGAGAAAAGTTTAAGTGGAAGTGCTTTTTAAGTCAACCCTTTATTTCCCAGCGGGTCCGAATCAAAAACTGTTAACATTGACGGGAGCAGTCTAAAGCACGATGGTCCCTCCCCCTAAAAAAAAGCAGAATCGTAATCAACCAATATAGCTTTTTAAAAGCAACGAGCGTCCAACCAAAGTAAATTTAGTCGCCGTTTGCGTTAACATATTTACTTAGTAAGCTATGAACTAATGCGGCTCTTTAAGCGCTCGTTTTGCAAGTTGGAAACTTAATTAACATGGAACTAGAATGGAGGAACTTTTATGAAATTAGGGCCCTACCCCTCTTCTCCCTTCTCTCTCTTTTAGTTGGGCGTTAATTGGATTAGTCAGTGTCATTCTCTTCATTAAACGGTCCCATTTCCATTGAATTTCAACCGACTAGGAAAACGGTGATAGTGGCATGGCACTTACCCAAAACAGCAACTTCAACTTCACCGTGGCCGGCGTGACCTTGCTTATTGCGCACGAGGCAACGGTATATTCCGCTGTCGGTGGCCCTTTGAACTGTTCGAATGAGCAACGTCCCATTGGGAAACATGGTACGTCGTAAATCCAAAGGGATCGACGCTCCATCTGAAAAATTGAACAGACACTACTTCAGCAAAAGCTCGTTCTCGTACCAACTGAGCGCACTGGGGCGCAAATGTAACAACCAGTCATATGTATATGCAGCAGCACTCAAGTTGCCAACCTGTAGACTTTTTCGACAGCAGGTCAACTTAAAGAGAAAAGGTCGCTTATTTCAACAGAGTCGAAGAGTCAAACTACCATCCAATGATGGATTTTCAAGTTTTGTTGAACTTGTATTTTGTTAAATTATAATAACAAGACCGTCGATGGCTTTATACCAATTTTACATTTATCGATCGTTTTTGAACTAGAACAGTTGCGACTTGAACTTCCATTTATACAGTATGTGTTTACAATATCTTAACCTCAAAACAAAAGTACTTCCGAATCTTTATCATTGGACATTATAACACTAAATCGTTTGCTGGGGCGACATATAAATAATGTCTATTAAGGATGATGGTGCATTCAGGTGGCTGACAAAAGTTATTGAATTAATAACGACCTGATTGTAGCAAAGTTTGCAAAAGATAGCAGAATAACAAGTTTAAACTTGACGTCATTAGTTTCTCAATGTTTACTGTTCTATCAAGGTTGCTTAGCGTGTTTACAAAATGTAAAACCCAAATAGAAAAATAAACCTTGTTTTGCTTTTTGCTTTTGCTAAAAGTGTTCATAATTTGTTATTGTTCAGGGATTCTGTTTTCTTTTAAAACTCTAGATTTTCGGTAACGCAATTTAACCTACTTTTACAATCTACCTCTTGTTACAACATTGTGACGACTTACTACAATATTGTCATTTGAAACTAAACAGAAACAACGTGGCAACATTTCACGTTAAGAGACAATGGGTTGGAGGTTGGAGCAAGTTGTGTTTCATCGATAGATTGTTGCCATACGTATCCGTTCCGTTGCGTGTTGTTTTTTGAAGGTTTTTGATGCCTCACCGCCACTAAGTGCCATGCAACATGGAAATAATCGAATTAGAAGACCGTCAAAGTGTTAGGCGATCGATAGGAGCGTCGTCGTCGTCGGAAGGCAAATCGCCATCGCTTTCAACATCCATGTCGCGAGTACCATAGTAAACTCATTACTGGTCGTCGTCGGTTGCGCCTTTGGTAACAAGGGAGAGAGTGCAGCTGGCGAATATGATTACGGAACTCGGTTATGAACTAGGAAATGCCGATGGGAGCGAACAAAAGCAATCCACGCGCAGTGCTAATGGGTCGACAGTTGATTGATGAGTTTGTTCGAGATGGTGCAGATTGCTCGAGTGTCGAAAGAGCGCCACCGACGCCTTGTCATCCGTCTTGGATGTATCAAAAATGGTTTCTGTTTGCCTGGCTCACACTTGTGCTATTTCACACCCCCGTTGGGGACAGTCGTTAATCGATGTGAAAAAACAAAACAGAGTGAGAATTATCGTCTAATTACTTACTACCCTTTGAAGAAAAAAATAACAACAAAAAAGTTGTTTTTTTATAAAGAGAAAAAAAAAGTATGAAGTTAAAATTAATGATGTAGTGTTTCTTAAATGCACAGTAGTAGAGATAATAGAATTATAAGTGAGGAATAAAGATGATATGACACTTGAAAGTGAAACTTGTGTGTCTACTTCATTTTCAAATAAAGATATTATAAAATTGCACTTGAAAACATGTGCACAGTATATTGTTTAGTGTACAGTATTATTGCTATACAGATTCAACTATGCAAAACATGTATAAATTTAAAGAGTACAGGAAATCCTCGTTTTACCAATTTACTAAGATGCGATTAGAAAATCTTTCCAAATGCTCGTTATAAGCGAAATAAAATCATTATTATGCGATTTTTATGCGGTAATGCACATGTGACTAAACGTTTAAGTTTTGTTATTAAACGAAGTTAGTAGGAATTTCGATATTAGATTTACGTGTAAGTTGAGCAGAACGTAATCTTCACATAAACCGAGGACCTCCTTTAAATCATTGATTACAGAAAAATATGTGTATCAACAGTTGAATGACATTTAAGAAGCCTTTGACAAAGGAATGCTAACAGTAGAATAAGAGTTACGATAGTAAAAATAAAGGTAGACAAAATGAAAATTTTAAGGACACTGTGGAGACATTAAAAATTGTATAATGAAAACACGCACATCTGTTGTGTGAATAACACTGATATATCGTCTCATTATTTTCGATTTGGCAAGTGACTTTGTTGAAATTCTTACCTTGTAGACAAGAGGGTTTTTCAGCACTCCCTTGTGATTTAGAGAATTTATAACGTGTTTTGTAGAAGCTGTCGAAAGGGTTGTATTTTTCAAGGAGGTTCTATAGAGCGTAGCACTTCAACTAGTTGTGCTCTGGGGAAAACTTAAAAGATTCTTCTTCAGAAGTTCAATGTTCTTATACGAGATACACTCTTTTTTTGGTTCAAGGAATATAAAAATATTTTTTTAGTGAACCGTATCGAATTTAAGTTTTGAATAAATTTTGTTTAGTGTATTTGATAAATTTAAATTTTGATACTCGTTTGCATTTGAACGAAAACATTTGCAAGTAGGAGGGGAGTATAAAAACAAAATATTAGAGTCTAGCTTTTTGCATCGAAGCAGTTATTATTATTAAATCTCTTCGTTTCGTCTTAGGAAGTAAAGTTATCCATTAAAAATGTAACAAGTTTTGCAAAAATTCTACATATTTGCTTGTTTGCAAAACTCTTGCAATTTTTTCTTCATTTTAAGAGATTTTTTTTATGTTGCTCCGAATGTCATTGATGCAGGTCTTGAAATAATCCTCGAAGGCAATTTTTCTCTTGTATTTTTTTCTCCTTCTCTCTTGCACACATACATACAGAAGAAAAATGATATCATCAGAAAAACATTCTTCTGAGAGTGTACGAGGCAAACATAAGACTTTATGAACAAAGAAATATGAGCCTACAAGGCAATACGAACGTCTTGCTCTTAAAGTACAGATCTTATTTATTGTGCGGATGGAAACAACACACCAATGGAAGCATGGCGTAACCAATTCAAAGCTTTAGTGTTTGCCTTATATGTATATAAATATATCCCTTTACATAAAAATATGACGACTAAACTAAAGGAAGAAAAAAACGACTAGTGTAGTAGAGGTTGAGTTTATGGTGTCTTTAATCTTTCCTGTCAGATTAAATGTATTAGAAACTGAAATCGAAGATGAAGGACTTTTGTTTCGTTTCGTTTCTTTAGTTAAAGTTTCAAAGTTTTCCTAGCTAATGTGCAAAAGAAACGCCGTTCTAAGGTGTTTCCTGTAAAGTTGAATTTAAAATTTTACAGTTGTGTTGTCTCCGGTGTGACACTCAAAATAATTTGGCTTGCATGCGGTTTTGAAACCGGAATTCTTCCTCTTTACTCTTCGAGGAATTGAAATATCATTCGTGTTTGTCATCTGAAAATTGCCAGCTACATGCAATATAAATGATCCCGCCAAGCTAGATTCCTCATAATCTGACAGCAACTTGGCATGCGTAAGTTGAACCAACCTTTACATAACACCACGCCTCCAATTGCCACTAATGAAATAGCCGCGACGTTAGACGTGTGTGAAGGAGATAGACTAGCATAACATTCATTCACACTGGTTGCGGTACAAACTGCAAACGTTTGTGGGGAAAAAAATACGTTTGCAGTTCGGATGATAATCGAGTATTCGACTGGTAATTGACAACCTATCTATTGGGCGCAAAGTGGAATTTCCATTGTGTTTCGGCTCGTCCGCTTGTTGCCTGTGCCGTATTCATTATTAAATGAAACTGTAGAATCGATTTGTGTGAGTTCAGCTAACTGTAAACGTTCCTATAGAACAGGTATTAATGATACGCAACTCCTATGACATTTTAGATTTCTAGATTTAACATTGACTCTTCGACTCTGTTCAGACACCGAATATGCATTGTGAAATGTATTGAAATTGATTGTTCTTACCTTTTTCCCAGTTGACAGTTTCTATCGGATATCCATACATGGCACAGTTGATTCGTACGTCATCTCCTGCGACCACAGACATTTTAGGCATTGGACGGACATTTGGACGGCCTATTAAATCAAGTCAAATAAAAAAAAACAGAAATGCGATTTATTATTATGTCATCCAACGCAAATTATTCCACTTCTATTTTTCGCCTTAAAAATTGTGTCCATTAAAAAAAAATCTCATTTTTTTTCACATTGAAGTTTCAGAATCCCGTGCAAACGTAGAAGTACATATTTTTTTGCCTATAACTGCTTCGAGGCATTAAACAAGAAGAATAAAAAGGTCTAAAAGCGACTGAACTCAAAATGTATAAAACGATACGACTTGCTAACTTATTCATTTTTCGAAACGATTTTATATACAAAATCCATATAAACTGTATTTTTATCTCCCAAGTATTTTTATTTTTATTTTGACTACTTATAATATTGTTTCCGTTTGTTGTCAATAACACGCTTTTATAACCTAACGTAAAACAAAACAACAAAAAAAGACACGTAGGCCTACGCCTTCAGAGGTTTCCCATTTCTCATTGCATTAGAGATATCCATCCAAACAATAATTCCAAGCCTGAGGAGAAGTTATGAAAGAATAAGGAACCCTTCAATTTGTGATGCAAGATTGTCGTGAAGCTGACAAAAATCTTCCACCCCTTGCTGCACTTCTGAGAAACCCTATAACGGTTCTACCAATAGCAAACAGATCTTTAAGTTGTAGGAATATTGGAATAACAAAGATCTAGACTTTGGAATAGACAAATAGCCTTTTTTTCTTCTTCTCCATTATTGCTACAGGTCTTGTTCTTTCTCCATCTTGTTTTCTTTTTCGTAACGTCATTGATTTTCAATAAGAACAATGCTATTCTCTGTAGGCGCGTCTCTACAAGAAAATCTTTTCTTTGCGACTCGCTCTTACTCGACCACTTAAGTGAACTTATTTTATTTTCTTATAACTTGATTGGGTGAAAGAGAGATTCTGATCGATAAAATCAGTTGCAGCCATAATCAATTTAGATCCTCAAATAATAAATACTGTATATTTTTTTATATTCTTTGTCATCGTTTGACGAATAGAATGACTACTGTTCGATTACTCATCTCTATGCTCATGCATATCCGTATAAATAAAATTGTCTGTATGTATGTATGTGCGCGCGTAATGCAAGAGTGAGTTGACCCATTTTCACGAATTTCAATCCTGAAGTTAGATCTTGATCAGGGGAAAGATTTAAGCTGTTGTATATATTATAACTTTAAAGTTAAAAATCGATAAACTCGTGTTTGGTGTACCCCCTCCAATAGTAAATACACTCTCAATCATGTGCATATAACATCAATTGAACAAAATTCAAGGTATAAAAAATAATCAATATTTAATTAAGAGTGTAGTTTAAATGAATGAACTTATTTTTAGAAAAATGTCGACATACCTCATCAGTGTTAACGCTTAAAGGGAAATGATGACGGGAAAACGTTGGAAATTACGTTTCCACTACGATAACCGGAGGATAAATGGTGATCATAAAATCGTGGCATCTGGTGTTTATTGATAGTTACCTAAATTTCTAATGTGGTCTCAAACATTTATTGCTAATTTTTAATATTTTTTACATCTAGCTTGATGATTAACAGATACCTTCTTTATATAATAATGCTTTTTATGCATCATTTAGGTTAATGTAGATGATGGAACTTTAACTACGAACCTAGGCTTAGTACGAGTCTTAATTTAAATTCTGAAAAGTTGATCATCTATCAACACGAGTTGTTTTATTCAACAGATAGAGCTACTTTGTGCCTCTTTTAAATATGGAAATTTAGTTAGAATAAATATAGTAGTGTAAAAAAAATTGAAACTTTTATATATTTTTTATGTGTTGATGATAAAAAAAGTCCATCATTAACAGTAGTTCTAAATAAACCGCATTTTTCGGTAAAGAAAAATGATATGTTGCACCTCTGGAGAACAATTTGGGCCATTTGTTTTCGGCATTGCAGCCAATGGAGGAAATTTGAATGCCACTGGCACACAGTTCAACGTTTGATGAAAGAAGAAGAAGAAGAAGTGAGAAAAAAATGAGGGAAAAAAGTTGGTGTTAAAACGTGCACTGTTTTTGAAAACAGTCGAGGAAGAGTTCCACTTAAAAGCTGCGAAAAACTGGAGAAAAAAAAAATAGCTGAATGGACTTGAAGAAAATTTTTCTTAACCACAATGAAAAAGAAAGCGAGTACACAATCTTCTAACAAGCAAACGAACCCAAGCAGAAAGTAAAAAGAGAAGGAAAAAAGGCCAAGGGCAAAAGTTGCTTAATTCATTTACCAATGGCTTTTTGAAAAACATCGATAAATACTTAGTGCTTGCCTTTCAAATAATCTTAAGCTAGTGCGTGCAGAATGAAACAACGTCTGGTTTGATTAATGAGATTGTAAATTCGAATAATCGATAAGTTGCGTTGCTTAAAGCGAAAGATCTTAAGAAAGTCAACTTAATCATACCGTTGCTTATCGTGTCGACAAAATGACTAAATTCTCATTAAAAATTTGTAAAGCCTTTTTTTTTTACTTTTTGCTTTAGAAAGGTCAATTCCAACGTTAATCGAAAACTTCTAAAATTGTAGTATACAGGGGCGTTTCTAAAGTCACGATTTGGCAAACTAAACCGAATTTCAAATAAATATTTAAATGACAAAGTTGTACGTATATAAGGTGTTTCTTGTCAAGTGAAACAGGAAATATATAGGTATATAGTGAGACAGGAAATATACTAGGTAATATCTTGCCTAGTATTGTGTAGATACGTCTATTTTTGCCCTATGAAATGAATAGCTTATTTCCAAAATGTCTTATCTCCATTTCAATCGTTTTTTGAGGTAAGAGGCTCTAAAAACTATCTGTGCATCGCTGATTCCAAATACGTTATTTTTCAAGACTTAAAACTTACTATTTCCTACTGAAAAGCACTCTCATAACCACGTTTATATGCAAAGTCTATGGTCGAATGAATAAAAAAAATCTGTTTTTTTTGAAAAATTGTGTTTTTGGATTTAGATGTAAGCTCTTCAAATATGATCAGAATATTCGGATGCTATCTAATGGTGTTATTTTCATTGACCTTAAATTAGTTTTTAGTTATTGAAAGTTCTAACCATTGTTAACTTCTGTTAGTTTGTTTAAACCATCGTTAGTTCTCTCTCGCTCTGTTTGTTAAATTTTAAATCATGTGTCGTAGCTAGCGAGTCATATTTAGAAAGTTGTAGCCAATGGTCAATTTATTCAGAATACACTATCGTTTCTTTATTCTCAACAAACTAAAATATCCAACAATAAGCACGTTGCTGCTACTACAGCTTTTTAGCAAGTCACTGATACTATGCAGCGGAGTTATTTTAGTTCTTACGCATCAATGAAATTCGTATTCAAGTAAAGCAAGCTACAGCTAAAATAATTCCACTGCATAGTATCAGTGAATTGCAGAGAAGATGTTGTAGCAGCAGCGTACATTTTAATATTAAGTAAATTATTTTCCTGTCTCACTTGAAAGAAGCACTTTGCATTTGTATACATAATACAGAAAATCAACAAACAGAAATAATAACATAGATACATGTCAAGCTTTAATGATTACATTCTACATGTAATCATTAATCACCATCACAATCACCATCACAATATTGGAGTTTTTACAATAACCGACCGATCAACTGAATTAAGAAACACGTTCACATGCATATTAAGGTTGTTTTTGGGAAAAAAAGTAATAACAAATTTAAAATTTGATTAGTAAATTTCACATTTTTCATGAATATATTCGTAAAACATTTATTTGAATTTGCTTACTTTCGTCCAATAGTGACTTTAAGAACACTCTATATATAAACTAGTGGGATATTTTTTTATATCTCCATTAAACAAAATTTTAAAAAAATGGTTCTTTATGAGGCTTTTCACATGGTAACAATAATTTTGTGCAAATAGAAAACAAATGTCATTTTGTCATTTCTGTTTTGTTATACCTATTAAAATGACATTACGAGTTTTTTGAAGTACGGTTTACAATGACATTTTCAAAACTTTTTTTGAGTAAGTCCTTACGGAAAAGAAATATATTTTTTTTAAGGAGGAAATGTTATTTTGTGACTAGCTTTCGATTTTTTTTAGACACTTTTTGTTTCCTTTTCACTCAATATACTTTGCGAAGATGTCTTTTCTTTACTGTTTGCTGTCACTTCTCACACATTTCAAATGCATTTCTACGTCTCGTGGGAGTCTAACTTTTATTGGAAAGTAAAACAAAACGCGCATCCCAAAGAATTTTGAAATTTTTTTATAAACTCTTGTAATGTTAGTGCCTTTCTTTTAGTATAAAATGTAAAGTTTAAAGGTTGATTGTAGAATGGGACATAGTCAACAACTAATCAACGTGTTGTGTTTGGAACTCATAAAACGGTGAAGAAGAATACTTTTGGGTTAATTAATTAATTTGAAAAACACAAAAATTGTGGTCGATAGATGAATATTACATGAATATGGAAAATGTTTAACAAAAGTCTGAGATTACACAAATTAGAAACACCCCCCTTTCCCACTCTACTGCCATTGAATAATCAATTCGTGGTTTAATTAAACTAGTAATTAATCTTTGACGCTTTGGGAATAACAACCTGTTTGTGATGGCTGTTTATTGCCAAGAGACATAAAGAGACAGTTTCGTACAATGTAGATTCGAGAATTCACTTTGTGGATTTGGATGATAAACAAAAGAACGAAAATTCCAATGAAAACTACCCCTTTAAAGATCATTCAATAAGCGAGTTGTTCATAGAATAAATAATATGGATAAATCTATTAATTACGACCTGTCATTGAATATTGGAAATTAAAGTTATTGGTAATTGACACTGACATCATCCAAGATTTCTAAATATTTGATAGACTTAAATTTTTCTATAGTTTTGTTTCTGTTAAGTTTTAAAAACGACTTAGAATAATTGTTTATTAAACAAATAACATTAACTAATTATATCTACCATTGATTAATCTCTATTTTTATACGCTTTATATTAGTTTAATTTGTGAGTCCTTTAGTTTATGAGTGAATGAGCTGGGAATTAAACTATAGTGCCGTCTACAGGTGTTTATGATAATATCCTGTATAGTTCAATGTACCAAACATTGCATAAAGTGAGAAACTTTTAAGTCCAATGTAACAAAAATTGCACAAATTAATCGAAAATTGCAGAAATCGAAAATGGAATAACTCAAAACTCGCATGATTTAAATATCAAATTTCTCAAAGTTTGTATAAATCTAAATTCGCATAAAGCGAAACTGTATAAAACAAATTCTCAAAAAACATTTTTAATGTAGCCTACTTTTTTCCAATTATTTGTAATAATAGTTAAAAATATCTGATAGACGTAAATTTCTATAATGACTTTTGCTTTTGCCAACTTTCCGAAATCACTTGGAGAAGAATTATTCTTTGGAAAATTATGTAAAATTATGATTTACCATGGACTATTTTTTATGGGAGTTCATTGGTCATAACAGTGAAGAACATGTTACAGGCTTAATATTCGTTATGGTTCCGTTTTTGCCAACTCTGCTATCGACAACTTTTCACGCGGGAAAGCTTGA